>JASAMX010014558.1:0-16814 GCA_030248175.1 Microlaimidae sp. YZB2_3 | reverse complement strand
TTCGGTTAGTCTGCTTAGCAAAACAGGCAAAGTTAACAGGCCATGTACACAAACAACCCACTTAATTATTTAACACAACAACCTGCACCCAGCAGGCTCAAAAAGCAAACAATATTTCACAACAACAACTACACAACAAACATACCTACAGACATACACAACAAAACTTACAAAGCACTAAAACAACAAATCCACACAAACACAGTCACAAACCACATAAATAACACTCCAATAAACCCAATACTTTAAACAAAAGCACCAGCAATAAGCAACGAGGAAGAAAATCTTCCTCGCCAGTCAGAGAAACCCTCGCCCAACTCAGGACAGGGAAATCTCCTTCCTCTACTCCTACCTACACAAAATCAATCCAACACAACACACATCACCAAACTGCCCGCTATGCAAAACACAAACACACACAACACAACACCTTTTTACATGCACACACATCAATACAACACTGTCAACAGACCTTTGGGCAAACCCCATCACGGTTGCTGCAACTCCTATCAGAGTGGGGAAGAGGGGGTGAGCAAGGCGAGAGGCGTGCAGGTACGGAACCACACGAGGGTTGATGGAAACCCTGGAAACTGGCAAACTCAACAACAATGATAATACTTTGCCAAATTTTAATCCACCAAACATTGGAAAGTTGGACAACATGGTATTTACCACAAAAAGGTATTTAAAGCCCTAAAAAAGCTCCCAAACAAATTGTCTCGAACACCTGACTGTTTTCCAGCTTACTTTTTAAAACGCTTGGCTAAAGTTATTGCTGAACCTTTGGCAATAATCTTTCAGATGTCTTTTGATTTTGGAGAATTACCACTTGATTGGAAAATAGCTTTATTAAACTTACTGTTTAAAAAAGGCACTAAAAGCCTAAAAGAAAATTATCGTCCAATTTCACTTACATCTTTTTCTTGTAAACTAATGGAACAGCTTTTCAAAGAAGAACTGCTTGTCTTTTTCTATATCATTTTGTCAAGGTTTCAACATGGTTTTAAGGCAAAAAGTTCTACAATAACACAGCTGTTGAAAAATAATGAAAAATGTCAAATATTCCAAGATTATTTTTTAAGCGCTTTTACGTTAGATAATGGTAGCCAACCTAAATTTCCTTGTAGAGTAGAAAAAGACAAAGGGCTTTACAATGTGTTATTTCCAGTGGGAACACTTCTTAAAAGGTTAAAAAAGCTACCAAATAAGCTTTCAAGGACTCCTGATAATTTACCAGCTTATTACCTAAAACGTGTTTGTGATTATATTGCTTGTCCTCTTGCATTTATCTGTGAATTATCTATGAAAACAGGGATTATGCCTGATGTCTGGAAGGAAGCATTAGTACCTCCTGCGTTTAAAAAAGGGTTAAGCTGCGAAGCTAAAAACTATAGACAATTAAGTTTAACCAGCAATTGCCTAAAAACTATGGAACATATAATATATGAAACTTCTATTAAATATTTAAAAGATAAAAAATTAATTTCAAAAGAACAATTTGGATTTTTAAAAGGACGCTCTGTTGGCTTACAGCTTTTGCTAAGTCTACGTGATTGGATTAATGCACTTGATGAAAAAAAGTGTGTTGATATAGTTTACGTTGATTTCGCGAAAGCGTTTGACACAGTGAGTCATTCTAAACTATTGCTAAAATTAAAGTCCTACGGTTTTGATTACGAACTTTTGGCATGGTTTAAAGAATTTTTAACCAATCGAAAACAAAAAGTTATAATTAACGATTTTTCGTCTAAATCTGCGACGGTCACAAGCGGTGTTCCTCAAGGTAGCGTTTTGGGTCCTCTTTTTTTCTTACTATACATAAATGATCTTCCAGAATGTTTAGGGCCTGAAACCAAAATCAAGATGTTTGCGGATGACGCAAAGTTCTATTCAAGTTTTGTTAAAAATGATACAAATGAAGGGTTTGAAAAATCTCTGCAACATTTCTGTGGTTGGGCTGACACGTGGCAGTTAACTATTGCTTTCCAAAAGTGTAACGTGCTTTCTTTAGGTTATGAAAATCCCTGTAAATTATATAATTTAAATAATGTGCAAATTTCTCAATGTAATTTTGTGCGGGACCTAGGAATTGTTATAGATAAAAAACTTCATTTTTCTGAGCACTGCGCCAAAATTTCTGCTAATGCTTGCGCAAAAATAGGATTGCTTTTTCGAACGTTTCAATCAAGTGATATGGATACATTTTTATTCGCTTATAAAACATATATCCGGCCACTTTTGGAATTCGAAACTTATATATGGTCACCGTCTTTACTTAAAAATATAGAACTATTAGAAAAGCCGCAAAGAATGTTCACACGAAGGCTTTATGAGCGTTTTCAATTTCCGCCAGTTGACTATAAAACTAGACTAAATGAACTTAAACTAGAAAGTCTGGAAAATCGTCGTATTAAAAATGACATGATCTTGGTGTATAAAATTTTATATGGTTTGGTTGATATTGATAAAGATTTTTTATTTAACGTGGATCAAAATGAAAGACTTAGAAATAATGGTTTGAAACTTAAAGGAAAATTATGTAGATTAGATCTAACAAAAAATTTCTTTTTAAATCGAATTATAAAAACCTGGAATAGCTTACCTAAAAATATTGTACTAGCCAAAACGATAAATGAATTTCGAAACAAAATTAGAATATATAATATGAAATAGTTTAAGTAAATATGTATATTACATTATTGTGTGTGTTTATGTCTTTTTTACTGACACTTCTAATTATTTTTTATACTTGCACGTATAGCTGTCGTAATTTATGACCTGTGCATTTTACTAATAAATAAATAAATAAATAAATAAATAAACTTTTAATAATGTTGAGAGATTTTAACGCTTAGCACTAAAAGATAAATTTTCTAATTGATGTCATTTACTTGGATTTTGCCAAGGCCTTTGACACCGTGTCACATCAAAAATTGTTATATAAGCTAGAAAAATATGGTGTTTCTGGTAAATTTTTAAAATGGATAAAAGAATTTTTAGTTGGGTGGGAAATTAAAGTTGTAATTAATTCAGTATCCAAATCATTTCCTGTGAGAAGTTCAGTTCCTCAGGGTTCTGTTTTAGGTCCATTTTTATTTTTGGTATATATTAATGATATTGTTGATTGTGTTAAGTTCTCACATATTAGACTCTTTGCAGATGATATAAAGTTGTTTGTAAAATCTTCATCTAAAGATTACCACATTCAAACCTTGAGACTTCAGCAAGATTTAGATAGAATACACAGCTGGTCACAAGACTGGCAACTGCAGTTATCTAATCACAAATGTGAAGTTCTTCATATTCGAAATCATAGCAAAGAGTTAATTTGTAATTATAAGCTTGGTAATAACGTACTTGCAACTACAGAATTGGTGCGAGACCTAGGTGTTTATATATCCCATTATGGCAGATGCGCGATAGACAAAAAAATGGGGGGTCTCTTTGTTGACCTAAGTCTTAAGTTTCAGAGACCATTATCTATGAAGTCTTCGTTCAGGACATTTATACAGTGGAACTAGTCACAGAACTGAAAATAGCGTCCCATCTAGTCCCATAATGTAGTTCGGAATCGAAAGATTCCCAGACCTTTCTAAGTTAGTTTCAATTTATTTTTATTCACTGGCAGAAATTGAAACGCTATAAAGCCGAATCGCTGCTGAAAAAGATTCGCAGTGGCGGCGTTTAGTTCGGATATGTAACAGAATCGTCTAAATTTTTGTACAGAAAGACGGTGATCGTTATTTAAGTTCGCCCACGTCAAAAGTGGCCAAAGATTTCTGTACCTTTATAAGCGAATAATAATGTATCCATATACACTTGATTGAGCGTTCGAAAAATCCTATTCTTTGCCCATAAAAATTTTGACAGAAATCAGCTGCAGATGAAGAGAAAACCAAAAATTTGTAGCTTATATAAAAATTTATTCAGATGTGGAAGCGACGGCGAAGATAAGTGAGAAGTGAACATCCTTTAAAGAGGTTTTGGCGACTCGAGTCTTCTCCACCTAAGAATAAAGCACGTAACACGTTTAGAAAGCGACAGTAAGCTGCTGGTCGGCCCAAATATTCAGGAAGATGCAGGAGTTCAACCTTCATGTATCATTTTTAACGAACTAAAACTTGCCTTTCCATAGATCTCATTTGGTTTAGACCGACGTAAAGTTTTTATGTGATCTTATGGATAATTAAGAAAATAAATAAACGCTCCTTGAGGAGCGCCGCTTGTGGCCCGTCGCAGCGGAACCTAGATTTTTCTTTTTCTGGTGTCTCCACTCCCCCTAGTAAAAATGCGACAGGAACGCTCATAAATTGTATGACGACATGCAATACGTGAACTCGGAAGCAGGAGAATTAAAAAATATTAGTGAATGTGGTTAGAATGCCCGATTGCAACACTTTTTATGTGCTCCGTGTTCTAAAAAATTGACTAGGGATTTTTTATAAAAAGACACTGTTGGCTTACAGCTTTTGCTAAGTCTACGTGATTGGATTAATGCAAACAATAATGTAAGTGTGTATATATCCAGCAAAACTGTGAAAACGGCTCGTACTTTTAAAAATCCAAAATCTCTTTTTAAAATTAATTTTTTATCTTTTAATTTACTTTTAAACTAAGTTTCATATTATATATTCTAGATTTTGGGCTTGTTTCTTGCTTTTTTCTCTTGCTTTTTCTTCTCTTTTTTTTTTTTGAGTTTGGATTTTGGTCTGTGGCTCTTTGTTTGCTGTGTGTTGGTTTGTTTTTTGTGTTGTTTTTGTGTTTCGAAATTTAAGTCTATGGTTTTGATTACGAACTTTTGGCATGGTTTAAGGAATTTTTAACCAATCGAAAGGAAAAATTTATAATTAACGATTTTTCGTCTAAATCTGCGACGGTCACAAGCGGTGTTGATCAAGGTAGCGTTTTGGGTCCTCTTTTTTTCTTACTATACATAAATGATCTTCCAGAATGTTTAGGGCCTGAAACCAAAATCAAGATGTTTGCGGACGACGCAAAGTTCTATTCAAGTTTTGTTAAAAATGATACAAATAAAGGGTTTGAAAAATCTCTGCAACATTTCTTTGGTTGGGCTGACACGTGGCAGTTAACTATTGTTTTCCAAAAGTGTAACGTGCTTTCTTTAGGTTATGAAAATCCCTGTAAATTATATAATTTAAATAATGTGCAAATTTCTCAATGTAATTCCGTGCGGGACCTAGGAATTCTTATAGATAAAAAACTAATGCTAATGCTTGCGCAAAAATAGGACTGCTTTTTCGAGCGTTTCAATCAAGTGATATTGATACATTTTTATTTGCTTATAAAACATATATCCGGCCACTTTTGGAATTCGAAACTTATATATGGTCACCGTCTTTACTTAAAAATATAGAACTATTAGAAAAGCCGCAAAGAATGTTCACACGAAGGCTTTATGAGAGTTTTCATTTTCTGCCAGTTGACTATAAAATTAGACTAAATGAACTTAAACTAGAAAGTCTGGAAATTCGTCCTATTAAAAATGACATGATCTTGGTGTATAAATTTTTATATGGTTTGGTTGATATAGATAAAGATTTTTTATTTAACATGGATCAAAATGAAAGACTTAGAAATTAGGTTTGAAACTTAAAGGAAAATTATGTAGATTAGATCTAACAAAAAATTTCTTTTTAAATCAAATTATAAAAACCTGGAATAGCTTACCTAAAAATATTGTACTAGCCAAAACGATAACTAAATTTCGAAACAGAATTAGAATATATAATATGAAATAGTTTAAGTAAATATGTTTATTACATTATTGTGTGTGTTTATGTCTTTTTTACTGACACTACTAATTATTTTTTGTACTTGAACGTATAGCTGTCGTAATTTATGACCTGTGCATTTTACTAATAAATAAATAAATACTCTTACTTAAAAAATAGGTCTTCCTTTTACTTTTACTTTACTTAAAGGTGCGGTGCAGAGGCAAACTTTCTGTCTTCGATTTTGATATTTTTTGTAAAAACCTTACCCCTGCCCCCAATAGCCCACAAAAATTTTTTCAACAAAATATCCCCTGTGGTTCAGTAGTTATGACCCCACAAAAATGGCGTTTTTGACAATTCTGTAAGTGACAAATTGCTCAATGGTAGTACGATTTACGTTACAAATTATATACTAAAAGTAGTCTGCTATTTTCTACTTTAATTTGATACCTTGATCGTTAAGATTGGTTCAGTATTCGTCAAAATATTTTTTCATTAAAAACACTAAACGACGGCAGTGGTTTTATAAAGTTTGTTCAACCTTTTTTTCCTTCACTTTCAGATTTTTGGGATTTTTGTATATAAACACCTAGGTTCTCGCACGCAATTCTGTAGTTCGCAAGTTGACGTTATTACCAAGCTTATAATTACAAATTAACTCTTTGCTATGATTTCTAATATGTAAGTAACTTCACATTTAGTGATTAGATAACTGCAGTTGTAACCAGTCTTGTGGACTCAGCTCCTGTATTCTATCTAAAATCTTGCTGAAGTCTCAAGGTTTGAATGTGGTACCGCATCTTTTGATGAAATTTGGACTTTTACATACAACTTTTTTTTTTTCGCTTCTTTTCTTTTCTTTCTTATATCATTTCTGCACTTTAAGAGTCTAATATGTTTTTGAGAACTTAACACAATCAACAATATCATTAATATATACCAAAAATAAAAATGGACCTAAAACAGAACCCTGAGGAACTGAACTTCTCCACAGGAAATGATTTTTGGATTTTTTTACTGAATTAATTACAACTTTAATTTCCCACCCAACCCCTAAAAATGTCTTTTATCCATTACAACCCCTTTAAAAATTTACCAGAAACACCATAATTAAAATTTCATAGCTTCCCAAATATTTTGAACTCTTAATTTTTGCTTATGTGACACGGTGTCAAAGGCCTTGGCAAAATCCAAGTAAATGACATCAATTAGAAATTTATCTTTTAGTGCTAGCGTCCACTCATTAAAAGTTTATTTATTTATTTATTTATTTATTTATTAGTAAAATGCACAGGTCATAAATTACGACAGCTATACGTGCAAGTATAAAAAATAATTAGAAGTGTCAGTAAAAAAGACATAAACACACACAATAATGTAATATACATATTTACTTAAACTATTTCATATTATATATTCTAATTTTGTTTCGAAATTCATTTATCGTTTTGGCTAGTACAATATTTTTAGGTAAGCTATTCCAGGTTTTTATAATTCGATTTAAAAAGAAATTTTTTGTTAGATCTAATCTACATAATTTTCCTTTAAGTTTCAAACCATTATTTCTAAGTCTTTCATTTTGATCCACGTTAAATAAAAAATCTTTATCAATATCAACCAAACCATATAAAATTTTATACACCAAGATCATGTCATTTTTAATACGACGATTTTCCAGACTTTCTAGTTTAAGTTCATTTAGTCTAGTTTTATAGTCAACTGGCGGAAAATGAAAACGCTCATAAAGCCTTCGTGTGAACATTCTTTGCGGCTTTTCTAATAGTTCTATATTTTTAAGTAAAGACGGTGACCATATATAAGTTTCGAATTCCAAAAGTGGCCGGATATATGTTTTATAAGCGAATAAAAATGTATCCATATCACTTGATTGAAACGTTCGAAAAAGCAATCCTATTTTTGCGCAAGCATTAGCAGAAATTTTGGCGCAGTGCTCAGAAAAATGAAGTTTTTTATCTATAACAATTCCTAGGTCCCGCACAAAATTACATTGAGAAATTTGCACATTATTTAAATTATATAATTTACAGGGATTTTCATAACCTAAAGAAAGCACGTTACACTTTTGGAAAGCAATAGTTAACTGCCACGTGTCAGCCCAACCACAGAAATGTTGCAGAGATTTTTCAAACCCTTCATTTGTATCATTTTTAACAAAACTTGAATAGAACTTTGCGTCATCCGCAAACATCTTGATTTTGGTTTCAGGCCCTAAACATTCTGGAAGATCATTTATGTATAGTAAGAAAAAAGAGGACCCAAAACGCTACCTTGAGGAACACCGCTTGTGACCGTCGCAGATTTAGACGAAAAATCGTTAATTATAACTTTTTGTTTTCGATTGGTTAAAAATTCTTTAAACCATGCCAAAAGTTCGTAATCAAAACCGTAGGACTTTAATTTTAGCAATAGTTTAGAATGACTCACTGTGTCAAACGCTTTCGCGAAATCAACGTAAACTATATCAACACACTTTTTTTCATCAAGTGCATTAATCCAATCACGTAGACTTAGCAAAAGCTGTAAGCCAACAGAGCGTCCTTTTAAAAATCCAAATTGTTCTTTTGAAATTAATTTTTTATCTTTTAAATATTTAATAGAAGTTTCATATATTATATGTTCCATAGTTTTTAGGCAATTGCTGGTTAAACTTAATTGTCTATAGTTTTTAGCTTCGCAGCTTAACCCTTTTTTAAACGCAGGAGGTACTAATGCTTCCTTCCAGACATCAGGCATAATCCCTGTTTTCATAGATAATTCACAGATAAATGCAAGAGGACAAGCAATATAATTACAAACACGTTTTAGGTAATAAGCTGGTAAATTATCAGGAGTCCTTGAAAGCTTATTTGGTAGCTTTTTTAACCTTTTAAGAAGTGTTCCCACTGGAAATAACACATTGTAAAGCCCTTTGTCTTTTTCTACTCTACAAGGAAATTTAGGTTGGCTACCATTATCTAACGTAAAAGCGCTTAAAAAATAATCTTGGAATATTTGACATTTTTCATTATTTTTCAACAGCTGTGTTATTGTAGAACTTTTTGCCTTAAAACCATGTTGAAACCTTGACAAAATGATATAGAAAAAGACAAGCAGTTCTTCTTTGAAAAGCTGTTCCATTAGTTTACAAGAAAAAGATGTAAGTGAAATTGGACGATAATTTTCTTTTAGGCTTTTAGTGCCTTTTTTAAACAGTAAGTTTAATAAAGCTATTTTCCAATCAAGTGGTAATTCTCCAAAATCAAAAGACATCTGAAAGATTATTGCCAAAGGTTCAGCAATAACTTTAGCCAAGCGTTTTAAAAAGTAAGCTGGAAAACAGTCAGGTGTTCGAGACAATTTGTTTGGGAGCTTTTTTAGGGCTTTAAATACCTTTTTTGTGGTAAATACCATGTTGTCCAACTTTCCAATGTTTGGTGGATTAAAATTTGGCAAAGTATTATCATTGTTGTTGAGTTTGCCAGTTTCCAGGGTTTCCATCAACCCTGGTGTGGTCCGTCCGGCACGCCTCTCGCCTTGCTCACCCCCTCTTCCCACTCCCAGAGGAGCTCAGCAACCGCTACGGGGTTTGCCCAAAGGTCCTCTGGTCCCAGTGTCGTATTGATGTGTGTGCATGTAAAAAGGTGTTGTGTTGTGTGTGTTTGTGTTTTGCATAGCGGGCAGTTTGGTGATGTGTGTTGTGTTGGATTGATTTTGTGTAGGTAGGAGTAGAGGAAAGGAGATTTCCCTGCCCTGAGTTGGGCGAGGGTTCTCCTGACCCCGCGAGGAAAATTTTCTTCCTCGTTGCTTATTGCTGGTGCTTTTGTTTGAAGTATTGGGTTTATTGGAGTGTTATTTATGTGGTTTGTGACTGTGTTTGTGTGGATTTGTTGTTTTAGTGCTTTGTAAGTTTTGTTGTGTATGTCTGTAGGTATGTTTGTTGTGTAGTTGTTGTTGTGAAATATTGTTTGCTTTTTGAGCCTGCTGGGTGCAGGTTGTTGTGTTAAATAATTAAGTGGGTTGTTTGTGTACATGGCCGCCAATTTTGCTTGTTTTGCGTGGAGTTGGATGTGTGTTGCTATTGGGAGGACTTTAGCCTCTGTGTGTATGATGTGTGTGTTTGTGTCTGTGGTGTGCCCTGTTGCGACCCTGAGAGCTGTGTTTTGTATTGTTTGTAGTTTGCTGATTTGTGTGTGTGATGTAGTGGGGCCCCAGACTGTGCTGGCATACTCGATTATTGGTCGAGTGATTGCCTTGTATCTGTATGTGTTTATGAGTGTTTCTTTTGGTTTACCCCACGTTGTTGCTGTGAGTGCGTTTATGATTTTGAGTGTTTTGCGTATTATCATCATCAGTAAACACAGAAGCAAAATAATTTCCAAAAAGTTCAACTTTTTCAAAGTCTTCAGTTACAAATGTCCCATCGTCTCTTTTAATTGGTGGGATAGTTTGTTTTGTTTTGATTTTACTATTAACAAATTTATAAAAATTGTTTAAACCCCCAGAATTTAAAATTTTTGTTTTTTTATTAGTGTTAAAATCTCTAACTTTATTTTTGTATACTTTGCAAATTTTTTTGTACTCTGATCTTGATTTTTCATCAATATTACGCTTACGCCAAAGTTTTTTCTTTTGATTTTGTAGTTTTCTTATTTGTATTGGATATTGTACAATTTTTTTTGTTTGTAAATAATTTTTTTCCAGGGACATGTCTATTGATTCCTAACAACAAAATATCCTTGAATCTCTGCCAAGCATTTTCTACTGTGCCACATTCCTCAAATAATATTTTCCAGTTGATTGTAGATAAGTATAAGCTTAGCATATAATAATCTGCTTTTAAAAAATCAGGTATGTAGTTTTGAATCTTATTTTTAGGACTGTCAAATAATTTAAGATTAATTTCAGATAAAATAGTGTCATGGTCTGATTGTGAAAAACTGGGCGCAACAGTGACATTATTGAATATTTCTCTGTCGTTTGTAAACAAAAGATCCAGATAATTATTCCCACGAGTTAGTTGTGAAACAAGCTGATACATACCTAGCTCAATAAGAAACTCAAACCAATTATTTTCATTTTGCGTGTTTGAACTTATTTTATTTGAAGATTGAAATCTCCAGTAAAAACAATGGTTCTTACAAAGTTTTCTGTTAAGTTCCTGATTAGCTCAAATATTAGATTGTCTTTTTCTTTGCTAGCACTAGGTTCTCTATAAATACCAATGAATCTCAGTTTAGATGATTTTTGTAGAAAAATGTCAACCGCTACTAGTTCTATTGCATTGTACTTTTCCACCATTTCAACTTCAACTACTCTAAAAATATTTTTAATCAATAGAACTACTCCACCTCCCCGCCGATGCTGTCGATCCCTTCGATAAACATTAAATTTTCTGTTTTTTAAAATCATTTGGTCAGTCGTTGTTTCAGTGAGCCATGTTTCACAAATAAAGCAGATATCAATATCACCATAGGCACAGTCGTCACCTGAAATCAGAACATCTAGCTCATCTAAGGAGTTAGCAAGGCTTCTTGCATTCATACACAAAATTTTTATACTAGGTATAAGTTTTAGTTTACTACAACAATGATAATTAAGTCGCACAGTATCCTATTTTGAAACATTTAGGGCAGCCTTGAGAGTGATGTCGAACAAAACGCGATCACCATCAGCAGAATACCGAAGTGAAACCTTCTTGTTCTGTTCTCTAAGCTCCCGAAGTTTGCCAAGCAACTCCTTTTGACAGACTCGCTGTTCCTCATTCAGTGACGGCCTTACATAAACTTTATCAAATTTAGTGACCCCTCTTAGTCGTCCTCCTGAACGTACAGCTCTATTTCTGATATATTTGTTGACGACCCTAACTTTTAGGAGCCTGGGCCGGTCACCAGCTTTTCCGATACAAAAAAACTCAACAGGAGTGACCTCGCCCAAATCGCCACTGTCAAGAGTCTTTAATAACTCGGTCACATTCTCTTTTTCCACTTCGTAGCAATCGCTCTCCGGTAGGCCAGATACGACCAGCATTGACTCATGTTCTCTTTGCACCTCCATGCGCTTAAAATAACTGTCAATCATCGGCAGTAGACGATTCAACACCTTTTAACAGATGGATGCCACTAAGTCAGTATTGACACCAGGAGCTCGCTCTTCCTCCATCCCGGCGAATCTCTTCTCTAAATCCGTCAGCCTTTTCCGGAGGTCTGCATTCTCTGCCTCCAGTCTGGCAATTTGATCATCCTTTGTCTCTCTCGGCATGTTGCAGTGGATGCGATCCAATGGTTTTAATTCAACGTAGTCTTTAACGATGCACTAAACTTTTCTGCCGCATAAACTTGCCGAAATATCTAAAATCGCCGCATATTTTAAGGTAAGTGGGTAAAAACCAAGTTACCTATAACGTGTTTTTTGTAGATTTTTGATCTTTTCTAAACTAACCTTTTGAGGTCTAAATGAATGTTTTACACCTAAAAAGCTTAAACATGCAAATTAAAAAAAACTCGCTTTTTCCCTGAAATTAGCATATTTTAACCTATATTTTTTTCTAAATAGAAACAAAATTGTAAACTGCACTCAAGAAATTTAAATGCTGGTAACAATGCGCTAACTAAATATCCGAATTCACATCCGCGGACTTCTGGTTTCAAAAATCCGCATTTTCATCCGCATCCGCGGATGTCAAAAAATGACAAGCGGGTACCTTCCTACAAAAAGATCTTAAAGAGCATTTTTCATTATGATATTAGTAAAAAAAATGAAATAATAAAACGGACACCTAACCCGAAAGTTCTAAACAAGAAACAATTTCGAACAACCATTTAGTTTATTTTATGATGCATGATGCCGATGCACACCCTCATTCTTAGCATTATAATAGTGAATTATTATATACTAAGAATGATGCGATAATTTATATCGTAGCGTCCTCGTCGCGGCCGGTCCTCGGACCCATTCTCCTTACCAACTGTGGAGAGTGCCGGGTGTTTGGTTGGCTGGGTTACTATCTAAACAGCTGAGAGGTGTGCGAGGGGAAGAATATTTGGGCTATTAAAATATATATTTAATTTCAAATGGATTTGGATCTGAATACAATCTCAATCTGCAATGCAATCCGAACAAGTCTGGCATATCAGGTGAGCTTCTAAACTTATTTTAAAAAAATCTTTGGCAATATTCAAACAAAATATTATCTATTATCAGTTATCAGTATAAATATATATATTTAGGCTTTATGCGGCATGGCGCATTATTTTACTTAATATAATAATAGTAATATTTTCAATAACTATTCTTATGTATCCATAATTGCATAAAATTAAATGTTAATATTATCTATTTAGGATAACAAGGAAAAGTAAGTTATATTAAATAATATCACTTAGTACAATAACAGTAATATTTCTATTAATTATTCTTACGTATACACAATTGCATAAAATTGAATATTAATATTATCTATTTAGGATAACAAAGAAAAGTAAGTTTTATTCTAATATTAATCTGCTAACTATGTATGTTATAACAGCTATATAAATAATCATATGATAAATATATACATTTATTTAATAATTTTATTACATTTAAAAACTTATTATAATGTTAAATTTTTAAAAATTAATAGGCAAATATATAATTATATATTATGCTAATTGGTTAAATATTATAGTAGTATTAAAGTGTAAAATCTTAACTACATTAACTAATTTATGTTAAAAAATCTATTCACTATTTGCTTAAAATATTAAATAACATCACTTAGTATAACAACAGTAAAATTTCTATTAACTATTCTTACGTATCCGCAATTGCAAAAATAAAATGTTAATACTATCTATTTAGGGTAGTAAGGATTACCTAACATAATAAATATATATATATATATATATATATATATATATATATATATATATATATATATATATATATATATATATAGATATATATATATATATATGTGTGTGGTTTTGTTAGTTTTTTAGATTGATTTGCTTAGGGATTAAAAGTATACATTCCTAAGTTTAAATAATATTAACAATATTATATATTTTTTATAGTAACACGTCAATCATTATATCCGAATTTTAAAATATAAATTCATGTTGTCAGTTTAATTTGTGTAATAATTTCCGAAAGGATAGTAGTAAACAGATGTTGTTTGTATTTTTTATTTACACAAAATATTTCCCTATTAATTTATAAGAAAAATTTATAATTAACAAACATAACAAATTAAATTCCGAAAAAAAAACAAAACAAAAAATAATACACATTATAATAAGAATGGTTTACTTTACACGTAATAAAATAACTTCAAACGACATAAACATTCAGCTTTTACGTGACAATTTTTAACCCAAGACACGTTTAACTAAGTTCGAATGAAAGCTCAAACATGTAAGTTTTCATTTTAAATGATTTGAAAAACACTTAAAAAATTAATTAACTAATAAGCTTAAGCGCTCTATGGGTTGTTTATAGCAAGAATATATAACACAAGAGAATGTTCGACTGTTATTTTGACCTAAATTTTGTGAAAAAAGTCGCATATGCGCAACTTTTTACGACTTTTCCCGCAAAATCTTCCATTTTCTGCAAGTTTTAACGTAGTGTTAGTTGTTTTTTGCATTAAATGCAAGCATTCCAAAAAATTTCTTTGCGGTCAATGCTGCTTTTTTCGCACTGCAACTATATTTCCACCATATAAAAAAAACAACTTACGCATGTGCGAGTTTTCTAGCAAAAGTTTGTTCAGAAATTTAGTCTACAGTCGGACTTTATGTAGTGTTATTATTATATTTGTTCAGAAGACTAAACAGTTTTGGTATTTGGAATTATATTTAAGATCGCAAAATGTTGGGCCACGGGTTATTTGGTAAACTATGAACAGACCTGCATAATCCTGACGGATGTTCAAAACTATCATGACTTAATTTGTCAAACATGCTTTATTTTGTTTTTTAATAACTTAAGGGTATCTTTTAAGATGAGATCCATTAAATAAAAAAACCACCACAAGGTTAATTTTATGCCCCGAGCTTAGAAATGCAAATTTAGTACTATTACAACTCAAAAAAATATAGATAAGCATTTTAAGCGCAAACCCAAAAATACAGAAAAAAATTTTTTACTGTTAAAATATTTTGCAATAATTAATTTTCACATTTTTTATTTGTCTAATAATAGAGCTGCTGGTTCGGCTCGTTTTGAAAAATATTTTAATTTATTTTTGATGCATTTATTATAACCCTTAGCTCTAAAATCAACCATTCACTAATATTTTCATATTATTTTTGTTGATTTACTTCGGTTTTTCTCATAATTTTTTAACCTATCAAAAAATTGTCCTCTACAGACTACAGTAATTTTTTTTAAATTAGCAGGTGACTGGTGGTCAACCATCTTAACTAAATGTTTATATCACTTCTGTTACTACAGAAAATACCGAGATTATAAAAAGGTCAAACACATAAATAAATACCGGTCTCAACAGCAATGCACAAAACTTATACGCAAACCTAATAATAAAAAAAACGAAATATTATAAAAAATTTTACGTAATATTTCAAAAATAACAAACTCATCTATTTTTTTAGTTTACGGTTTTCTATAAAGTCCAATTAGTCTAATTTTTTATTTATTATCTAACTTTATATCAATAGAACCGATTTCAGCTCAGTTTACAGTTTACAGCTTACAGCTTAAGCTTACAGTTCAGAGTATCATAAGGAGTTTAAAACCTTTAAAAAAATATTATGGACATCTGTATGCTTGACAAATCGTTTTTACCAAAAGGGATCATCCTTGGTAACTACTAAACAAAGTGAATTAAGTGAGATATCATTGCAAAGCTTATAATTCAGGGATTTATCAATAGAAGGATTAAATTTTGATAAAATTAGCAAATGAATCTGAGTTTAAAAAAATAACACGGACATTTTTATTCTGGACAACACATTTTTACCGGAGGAGGCCCTATAAATTTTAAAAGTTAAATTTTTTCTGCTGCTAATTGTTGCTATATTACTATTATTTGTCAGCCGTTGGGCTGACACGGACTACTTTGTTTTTAAAAATTATCCTCAATTGTTTATTAAAATGATCGCTGCTGGTAATAAATAAAACGTTTTGATCGATTTGCTAATTATTTTTGGCTAAACTCATGATTGTTTTTTCCTCCTTTTTTCCCTGTCGTTTCGCTTTTCTCTTTCCTCATGTTAATGTTTGGTCATAATATCAGATATTTTTAAAGTTTCGGCAAATAGGCAGAGAAAAACCAAAACCACATGCAATAATATAAAAAAAATTCAACCCTTCTATTATAATTATCACTCTTTAATCTCCTAATTCCTTCTCTTAGTAGTTACCAAGGATGATATCCCTTTTGGTAAAAACAATTCGTCAAGCATACAGATGTCCATAATATTTTTTTAAAGGTTTTAACCTCCTTATGAGACTCTGAACTGTAAGCTTAAGCTGTAAGCTGTAAACTGTAAACTGAGCTGAAATCGGTTCTATTGATATAAAGTTAGATAATAAATAAAAAATTAGACTAATTGGACTTTATAGAAAACCGTAAACTAAAAAAATAGATGAGTTTGTTATTTTTGAAATATTACGTAAAATTACAGAAAATATTTAAAGTTCTGTTATTATTACGGGCGACTTCAATTTACCAGGTTGTGACTGGTATAATTTTAAGTTGAAATCTAATAATTAAAATGAAGAAGAGTGGATAAATTTTTTTGACGAACTTATGTTAACTCATATTTTCAAGAAACCTACTAGGAACAATAACTTTTTAGACTACTTTTGATCAAAGATACTGAATTTTTGGAAGACATAAAAATTTTGCCAGGTTTCTTTTTATCTGATCATTAAATTTTCAATCAATTGTGAACTTTTTAAAATCTCATCTAAAACGGTCGGTTAAGTTTGTTCCAGATTTTTCCAATGCTGATTACGAAATTTTGTGTTTTTTTTTGTCAGCAATCAACTGGGTTAGTCTTTTTCAAACTGTTCAAGGATTGAGGAATTGTTGTGGCAGTGTTTTAAAAATATAATTGACGAGGGAAAAAAATC
>JASAMX010014557.1:0-22591 GCA_030248175.1 Microlaimidae sp. YZB2_3 | reverse complement strand
ATTGTGAAGCGGAAGGTAATATGTGCGGAATTATAAAAATTCTTCAAATATTATTTATTGGGAAGATGGATTGTTCTGAAACCGTTATTTTTCAAAGTGAACTATCATGATGAAATTCACAAGTAACCTTATGATGGATTTTACACTACAGTTTTTTCTTAAGCAATCCGTAGCAAAAACGACGTACACAAGCTAAATTTAAATTTTTGTTTGATTTGAAGGTTTCGAGAAGGTTGCTTAGGGGAGCCTAAGGTTGATCGGAAAATGCTCACATGAGCTGATTATTTATAGAACAAAACTAATTTGCTGGATAAATAAATATAAAATTATACAAAAAACAAGGCATAGAAGATAAATGTAAAAAAAAATTATATGCAATAATGATAAGACCTCGTATTTAAAATGCAAACACCATTATAAATTTTTTACACTACTACTATAAAACTAAAATAAAATAAAACTATTATATATAAAAAATATAGAAACACGTTTCGGGGCATAAAAATATAAATTCTCCATGCTGCCCTCATTAATTAGCGAGATGGCTTCTCTACTCAGTTACTGCAACTTTTTAAATATATGAACAATATATACATATAAAACATTTTTTTTGATTTTGTAAACAAAATAAAAACCTTATACATTAAAATGAGTTTACACAAATTTATGTAATTTAACACTATGGTGAACATTTTTAATTATAAAAAAGAGCCATTCCTAATCACATGATATACAATTACATGCTGCAAGAAAGTATTCTGGAATTAAACAGGGGTGCAGTGAAGCACTGCGAAGCAACATCTGGGGCTTAACAAGGTTCGGTACAAGTACCAAACACAGTAATGCATAAACAACCAAATTTGATCTAACAATATGATTTTTATATTCGTATCAAACTACTTCAAAAAATAAACATCCTGGAATTAACCAAATGCGACACGCAGACTGCTTTAAAAATAATACATAATCTACAAAACAATTTAAATAAACATTACTGGATTAATCCAGATGCATGATAAGTACTGCAAAAATAAAACATACCTGGGATTAAGCAGGTGCAGCACAAAAGACTGCTAAACAGATAAAACATTAATAACAAAACAATTTTAATAAACAAAATGGCCATTACTCCAGATGCAGTTAACTACTGCAAAAATATGTATTAACCAGATGCATCACAAAGAGTGGCTAAACAGATAAAACTAAATAATTAGCTAAATTTAATAAACATTCTGGAATACTTCAGATGCAATTAAAAATTAGAAGAAAGAGATCCTGGGATTAACCAGGCGGAGCCCAAGGTCTGCAAAACTAATAAATTTGTAATAACAGGCTACATTTTAAACACTGGAACAATTTGAATTGCAGTTGGCGTGGATATTTTTTTAAATTGTTACGAATATAAGTTTTTATTCTATTAGTTTATTGTTTCAGAAGTGAGAGTTTTTTTAAAATAGGTCAGTATTGTTAAAAAAACTTAAAAACATATATTAATAAGTATTTCTTCGGAAGAAACTGTTTATTATTAAATGTATTATAAAGCTCTTTGATTTGTGTTGTAAATCCTTTTTAAATCACTGTGATTCTTGTAATTCTGATAAAATGGGAAGAAAAAGTATTAAGACCAATAGATTATGATGTATTGCTGGTGTAATCAATATAGCCCAACTACTAAAAAGTTAAAATCGTCTGTTTTATTGTAGACTTGGGTTTTAAGTTTTTCTTTCAATTATTTTCAAGTTAATATCCAAATAAGCGCATTGATTGTGATTTGAAATTTGTTACTCTAAAAACGGTAACTGTACTGGATATATGGCTTTGTAAATTTCCTTAAATTCGGGAACATTTATTGCACATAAATCATCCATATATCTCCATAAATATTTAAGCTTTCTGGGGGAGAGCTATATTTTTTATAGGTCACTTTTTAATATTGTGTCATAAGAGTTCCTTTATGATAATTTTTTAAAGTTTACCTGTTTTTTTTAAATTTAAAGGCAAACTATTTTAATTTAGTAGGTTGTTTCTTAAAAAATAACAGCTTTAAACCAATAGTACGTCCATATTAAAAGTAATCCGTTTTTACGGTGTCCACTTAAATGGGTTCTTCTTGAAAAATGCCTAAAATTCTGCGTACGACATTTGTTTTAAAGCAAAAACGCAAACTAATAAGTTACGTTCGTGTGTAATTAAGTATTCTTATGTCACACCACATGTTCGTTTGTAATTAAGTATTCTTATGTAACACCACGATTTTTTCGTGCATGTTTAAGCATACGCTTAATGTACACACATTCTGTCAATGCGCCCAAAAATTATCCTGGTTAAAACTAATTCTCCAGTTGTAATTGTCTCATATTAAAGACAATGATAGCAGGGAGATATTCCAAAATGGCAATTTAACCGAGATTAATGACACTGTCCCACAAAGATATACTGTTTATGTCCAACAAAACGCCAATAAATTAGAATTCTAGACTAAATTTTAGAGTATTATTGCATTATGTCTTTTAGGGCTAAGGAAAAAAAGACAGAACGAAACATTAAAGGTTTTTTTCTTTTTATTTATTCTGTTTTCGGGAAATACCGATTGATTATTAAAGGAATCTACTGGTTTTATGCTCAAATATATTTTTTGTGAAAAAACAACGATGATTTATATTTTTCCAAATTAATTTTTGTTATTTTTTTAAATTTAAATTTTAAAGCAAGATATCAAAAATGATATTATTATCTAACTGCTGAAATTATCTTGAATGTAAAAAAGCAATAAATTTATATTCTAAATTTGTTTGTAAGATATCAAAAAATTGTTTAATAAAATTCGTCACAGATGCTGTAAAATTTTTATGGGCTCATTTTTTAAACAATAAGTGTTATACAAATTTTTTTTTTAAAATGTTCATCCAAACTAATTTAATTAGCCAAATGTATAACAATCAAGAACAATAATGCGGCTCAGGCAAGGGGGCATAGTAGTAAAAACTTTGGTGACATTTCAGAAATTTTTCAACTGTTCCCACCCGCTCTCAAAAGCACCACCCAAAATTTCCTTTTTTTTTAAATTAATTGAATTAACCTTAATTTTTATTAAAAAACTTCTACCAAATAGTTAATATATATAGTTTTTTTATTTATCGACGAGTTGATTTCAATATTGTAAACATATTTTTTTGAGATTGTTGGGTAACTGAAATAAAAAAATTTTAGAGGTATTTTTTGTTTACCCGTGAAATAAAAAGTTTTGCAAAAATCATAAAATTGAACTTTTTGGAAATCATTTTTCAGTATCCAAACCAAGTCATTTACCCTAAACAATATATATTTTTGCAAAAATAGAAAAGTTCGTAAAACTTAACTTTAACTATTTTTCAGTTATATATAATTATATGCTTAAAAGCTTACAATGTTTTCAGATTTTTTTAGGTTTTTAAAATTTTTGATAAATCAAAATTTTTAAAATTTTTTCGGATTAACACAAAATAGCCAAAATTAGTACTAAAATAACAAATGCAATCAGCAAGCGTCAAATCAAAAAAGATTTTTACCTAAGGCTTATTTTAATACGTTCAAAATGTTTCAAGTGGAAAATAAATTTATCTACTTACTAAACATTTTGAACTATATCAAAATAAGCCTTAGGTAAAAAAATCTTTTTTGATTTGACGCTTCCTGATTTATTTTCCGTCGCACCAGTTTTGGCTATCTGTTAATCCGAAAAAAATTTTAAAAATTTTGATTTATCCTAAAAATTTTAAAAATGTAAAAAAACCTGAAAACATTGTAACTTTTGAGCATATGATTAATATAACTGAAAATAGTTAAAGTTAATTTTACGAACTTTTCTATTTTGCAAAAATATATATTGTTTGGGGTAAATGACTTGGTTTGGATACTAAAAATGGTTAAAAAGTTCAATTTTATGATTTTTGCAAAACTTTTTAGTTCACGGGTAAACAAAAAATACCTCTAAAATTTTTCTATTTCAGTTACCCAACAAGCTCAAAAAAATTTGTTTACAATTTTGAAATCAACTCGTCGATAACATAAAAAACGATATATATTAACTATTTGGTGGAGGTTTTTTAATAGAAATTAAGGTTAATTTAATTAATTTAATAAAAAAAGGAAATTTTGGGTGGTGCTTTTTAGACGGGTAGGAACAGTTGAAAAATTTCTGAAATGTCACCAAAGTTTTGAGTACTATGCCCCCGTGCCTGAGCCTCATTATTGTTCTTGATTGTTATACATTTGGCTAATTAAATTAGTTTGGATGAACATTTTAAAATAAATTTGTATAACACTTATTGTTTAAAAAATGAGCCCATAAAAATTTTACAGCATCTGTGACGAATTTTATTAAACAATTTTTTGATATCTTACAAACAAATTTAGAATATAAATTTATTGCTTTTTTACATTCAAGATAATTTCAGCAGTTAGATAATAATATCATTTTTGATATTTTGCTTTAAAATTTAAATTTAAAAAAATAACAAAAATTAATTTGGAAAAATATAAATCATCGTTGTTTTTTCACAAAAAATATATTTGAGCATAAAACCAGTAGATTCCTTTAATAATCAATCGGTATTTCCCGAAAACAGAATAAATCAAAAGAAAAAAACCTTTAATGTTTCGTTCTGTCTTTTTTTCCTTAGCCCTAAAAGACATAATGCAATAATACTCTAAAATTTAGTCTAGAATTCTAATTTATTGGCGTTTTGTTGGACATAAACATATATCTTTGTGGGACAGTGTCATTAATCTGGTTAAATTGCCATTTTTGGAATATCTCCCTGCTATCATTGTCTTTAATATGAGACAATTACAACTGGAGAATTAGTTTTAACCAGGATAATTTTTGGGCGCATTGACAGAATGTGTGTACATTAAGTGTATGCTTAAACATGCACGAAAAAATCGTGGTGTTACATAAGAATACTTAATTACAAATGAACATGTGGTGTGACATAAGAATACTTAATTACACACGAACGTAACTTATTAGTTTGCGTTTTTGCTTTAAAACAAATGTCGTACGCAGAATTTTAGGCATTTTTCAAGAAGAACCCATTTAAGTGGACACCGTAAAAACGGATTACTTTTAATATGGACGTACTATTGGTTTAAAGCTGTTATTTTTTAAGAACAACCTACTAAATTAAAATAGTTTGCTTTTAAATTTTAAAAAAACAGGTAAACTTTAAAAAATTATCATAAACGAACTCATGAACAATCTAAAAAGTGAACTATAAAAAATATAGCTCTCACCAGAAAGCTTAAATATTTATGGAGATATATGGATGATTTATGTGCAATAAATGTTCTCGAATTTAAGGAAATTTACAAAGCCATATATCCAGTACAGTTACCGCTTAGTAGAACAAATTTCAATCACAATCAATGCGCTTATTTGGATATTAACTTGGAAATAATTGAAGAAAAACTTAAAACCCAAGTCTACAATAAAACAGACGATTTTAACTTTTTAGTAGTTGGCTATATTGATTACACCAGCAATACATCATAATCTATTGGTCTTAATACTTTTTCTTCCCATTTTATCAGAATTACAAGAATCAGCAGTGATTTAAATGGATTTACAACACAAATCAAAGAGCTTTATAATACATTTAATAATAAACAGTTTCTTGAAGAAATACTTATTAATATATGTTTTTAAGTTTTTTCAACAATACTGACCTATTTTAAAAAAAACTCTCACTTCTAAACAATAAACTAATAGAATAGAAAATTATATTCGTAACAATTTATATTAATATTCACGCCAACTGCAATTCAAATTGTTCCAGTGTTTAAAATGTAGCCTGTTATTACAAATTTATTAGTTTTGCAGACTTTGGGCTGCACCTGGTTAATCCCAGGATGCTTTTTCTTGTAGTTTTTAATTGCATCTGAAGTATTCCAGAATGTTTATTAAATTTAGCTTATTATTTTAGTTTTATCTGTTTAGCAGTCTTTGTGATGCACCTGGTTAATACCTATTTTTGCAGTAGTTAACTGCATCTGGAGTAATCCAGTTTGTTTATTAAAATTGTTTTGTTATTATGTTTTATCTGTTTAGCAGTCTTTGTGCTGCACCTGCTTAATCCCTGGATGTTTTATTTTTGCAGTACTTATCTGCATCTGGAGTAATCCAGTATGTTTATTTAAATTGTTTTGTAATTATGTTTTATCTTAAAAGCAGTCTTTGTGCTGCACCTGGCTAATTCCAGGATGTTTATTTTTGAAGTAGTTAACTGGATCTGGAGTAATTCATATTGTTAAATAAATTTGGTTGTTTATTATAGTTTTATCTGTTTAGCATTCTTTGTACCGAACCTTGTTAACCCCAGGGTGTTTTTGCTTGCGCAGTTTTTAGCTGCACCTGTTTAATTCCAGGATGTTTTTGTTTGCAGCATGTAACTGTATCTGGTGTGATTCAGAATGGCTCTTTTTATAATTAAAAATGTTCACCATAGTGTTAAATTACATAAATTTGTGTAAAACTGGTTAATGTATAAGGTTTTTATTTGTTTACAAAATAAAAAAAAAATGTTTTATATGTATATGTATTTGCGTATATTTTTATGTAAAAAGTTGTTAGGTAACTGAGTGAGAATCCATCTAGTTAACTGATGAGGGCAGCATGGAGATGTCTTCAACTTATGCCCGAAACGCCATAGTTTATAGGTGTATTATGTAATAGTTTTATTTTATTTTAGTTTTATAGTAGTGTAAAAAAATTGTAATGGTGTTTGCATTTAAAATCGAGGTCTTATCATTATTGCATATAAATTTCGTACTACATTTATCTTCTATGCCTTGTTTTTTGTATAATTTTATATTTTATTTTTATCCAGCAAATTAAGTTTGTTCTATAAATAATCAGCTCATGTGAGCATTTCAATAGACCTTAGCTTCCCTAAGCAACCTTAGCAAAACCTTCAAATCAAACAAAACTTTAAATTTAGCTTGATTTTGTGGTTTTGTTCAGATTGCTTAAGAAAACTAGTGTCTAAAATCCATAATAAGGTTACTTGTGAATTTCATCATGATAGTTCACTTGAAAAATAACGGTTTCAAACAATCCATCTTTCCGATGACGCTTAAATGAGATGATCTTGAAGAATTTTTATAATTCCGGCGGCGTGTACTCCCGTGTACTGGATATTATCATCAGATGAGTAAGTAAGTAAGTAAGTAAGTGAGTAAGTAAGTGAGTAAGTTCCTAACGCTTTCTTTGAATTTTAATAACTCGGCCGAATCAACTGTATATAAGTTGAAATTTTAGAACATATATACAACTGACAACGGAAAATCGATGGATAATCACGATTTTGTGATCTAACAATTTGTGTGGTCGATAATGACGTATGCAAATTTTATTTAAAACAATTATAACTCGGCCGAATAAAATCTATATGACTTGAAATTTGGAACATAGATACAATTGACAACGGAAAATCGATTAATAATCACGATTTTGTAATTTGGCGGATTGTCGGTCGATCATGACGTATATGCAAAATTTATTTAACAGAATTATAACTCGGCCGAATCAACTCTATATAAGTTGAAATTTGGAACATATATACAACTGACAATGAAGAATCGACTGATGATCATGATTTTGTGATCTAAAAAATTGTGCGGTCGATCATGACGTATGCAAGTTTTATTTAAAACAATTATAAATCGGCCGAATAAAATTTATATGACTTGAAATTCGGAATATAGATACAACTGACAACGGAGAACCGATTGATAATCACGATTTTGTGATCTGACAATTCGTGCGGTCGATAATGACGTATATGCAAAAATTTTTAAAAACAATTATAACTCGGCGGAATCAACTCTATATAAGTTGAAAATTGAAACATATATACAACTGACAACGGAGAATCGAATAATAATTACGAATTTGTGATTTGACAAATTTTTCGGTCAATCATGACGTATGCAAACTAATAAAATTAAATTTATTTAAAACAATTATAACTTGGCCGAATAAAATCTATATGAGTTGAAATTAGAAACATAAGTACAACTGACAATAGAGAATCTATTGATAATCACAATTTGACGTGTGATTTGTGATTTGACGAATTGTGCGGTCGATCATGACGTATATGCAAATCTTATTTAAAACAATTATAAATCGGCCAAATAAAATTTATATAATTTGAAACTCGGAACATAGATACAACTGACAACGAAGAATCGGTTGATAATAAAGATTTTGTGATCTGACAATTTGTGCGGTCGATCATGACGTATAAATTTTATTTAAAAAGATTATAATAAAATACACCATGAATTAGTATACTGCACCTTTATGTGGTGCAAAAAAGCAAATTTATCTCAAGTACAATGCATAAACAGTTTCAGTTGAAGGTGCAGTATACTAATTCATGGTGTGTTTTTTATTGCTGTTTAATTAGTACTCTTGGATGTATCAGATCACACTGAGAAAAAAATTGTATTACACCAAAAATTAATTTTCAACGGGTAACGAGTTATTAACAAGAATATAACTTGGTTATTTTCAATGTGTTTTTTATACCCCATTATTCAAAAGAAAACATTTCTGCTGCACAGATAATAACAAAACTAAGTAGAATTCTTGCTACAGTACCAAAAAGCTTAAAATTCAAATTTTGTTCATTTCCGAAAAGTATTAGATGAATAATGCCATTTTTAAAACATCATATTCCACAAATAGTGTTTGGTGTTTGGTTTCTGGTGTGTTTTAAAACATTTCTATATTTGCGAAATGTAAAATTTAAAGAAGTGAAATGTCTTTTTATACTCAGTTCACTTTTTTTTAAATTATAACTTTGACTAGCTAACAGATAATACCAAAATAGAAGCAAACAAAAGCACACCAAATACACAAAAACTCTAAAAAACAAATTAATTTTTTTTTTGAAAATAACGGTACTCATTTAATCTTTTTTGGTACCCCAGCATGATATCTTTTAAGTTTTTATTATTATCTGCTTAGTAAAAATATTTTCTTCTAAAGAACGGTGTATAAAAAACAACATTTGAAATAACCAAGCAATATTCTTGTTAATAAATAACTCGTTAACCGTTGGGAATTAATTTTTGGTTTAATACAATTTTTTCTTAATACATCGATTACTATTAATTAAAAAGCAAAATAAAACACACTATGAATTAGTATACTGCACCTTTAATTGTCTACCTTAAGTTTTTCCTTAAATCGCAGGGGTGGTCAAGAGGACCCCCAGAATTTCAGGGGAATAGTTAAAATAGAGCTGGTGCGTCATTTATAAGATTTTAAATCGTTTTAAGAAAAATTACAAAGTTTATAATATTTTTAAGACCCATAAGTATTTAATTTTTGTGATAAAACGAAAATCGTTGTGATATTTAATAAAATATTTCAGCATTTTTCTGCACAAAACATTGTCTTCAATAATTGACCTGACATTAATTAATTAAAGTCTTGTCCTCGTTTCGGCTGCTTAATTTGTTTGTTTATATAAAAAAAATTATAATTTTTCAGCACATTAAATTTAAGATTGATTAAAGAATACATTTATATTTGGTTTTTAAGTGGTTTTGTCAAAAAAAAATTAAATAACTAAAGCCAAAAACCGCGACAAAACATCTAATTCCGAATAATAAATGAAAATAAGTTGTCGATTTACGATCATTTAGACAGACAAAGTAATTTTTCAAGCATCTTAATATAGATTTTATTTATTTATACTGTGTTAATATAAATATTTGCACTTTTATGAGTTTTAATTTATTTTCGCAGCAATATTTAGTTTTAAATGTTAACGAAAATTTAGTTCTAGTACGTACGCCCTAACTTACGGTTAAGGGAAATTGCTTACGTCCAACCGACTTAAGGGAAAATTTAACCTAGGGAGATTACTGTAATTTAGGGAAAATGTAAGGGATTTTTTTCACTGTAAGGGCCCCTGGTTAAAATTAGCATATATGGGTCTGTCAATCGGAGGAGTAAACAACAAGGCGTAAACTTCAGGGCAAGATGTAAAAGCATGTAGAGAGAACATAGAGGTCAATATATTTTTGCTCAATGTTCAATGGCTTAAAGTAAAAATTTCAGCGGCCTCGTAATCTATATTTTATTGGTTGACATTTAGGCATATAAGTAGCTAATTTTTTATATCAAATAAAGGCTGTTATATCAAAAATAATTGGCCAATAACGCAAATGGAAAGATTAAAAAAATAGTTTACATAACATAACTCCGCTGTAAATATTACAAATAAATTTGTTTAATTAAGTTTTTACCAAGCATTTAAGATAACCATAAAATTCAAATTTTTTACAAAAAAAAACTAAAAAAAACACGAAAAAATAAATAGTTTGAATTACACCATTGTTAATGTTAGACGTTAAAAAAAAGACAATGTAATTTGTAACTTTTTGTATGAATTAAAAATTGATATTTAAATTTTCTTATTAAAAATTAAACGTTTTGAAATATTTCTGTTATTTTAAATTTCAATTAATATTTCATTTATTTTTCACAGTAACTGTAATCAAAAGGAATATTTCAGAATAATCTTCAGAAATGACTGAACAATCAATTTTTAATAAGGCAAGCATTTTCGCTACATGTTTAGCTGAGATATAGAAAAAAAATTACACTTGACATTTTCAAGAAAGAAGCCAAAAAGTTCCTGCAATAGATGTATACATTGCAAGTTACATAAAGCTTAGAATTAATTTAAAACTGGAAAAATTTTCATTATACTTTACAAAAAGTACAAATTGAACAAAGATTTCATGAATAATTTGGTTTATTTAATAATAATAAATGTTTTTTTAAATGAATGTTAAAACCTTTGCAAAATGAGAGACAAGTAAAATTATGTATGTAAAAATATATATAATGTTAGGAACTTAATTGAAACAAATCAATCATAATAAAATTTTTTAAACCGTTTTAATGTTCACTATAATTTTTACAAGGAGATTATAAAAACATATTAGCGTAACAATAACAACTATAAGATAACAATTAAAAAGATATTAAATCTTAGACTTTCTACAGACTTCCGTGTAAAATATTTGTGTAACCACGCCGGTTTACTAAAATGCATTAATAATTAGCTAAGACCTTAGCTAAATTAACTATTAAAAATCAATTTATTTTATTCAATTGATAAAAAAACAAAAATATTTTATTATGAAAAAAAATTCAAACGATATCAACAGTTTCAAACAACGTGCTAACATGGGGGGTTCTTTGCAGGAAAATTTGTTAAAAAAAATAAAGTTTGAGATTTTTAAAAAGTTGCTATACATATTTTTGATTTAATAAATTTTTTGTGTTGATATACATCTGTATCTCCTTTTCCAACTGGAAACCGCCGGATCCTATTGCGCAGTCCGGATAGCGCGCGGCGATCGGCTAATTGTTAAATAGTTAAAAGTTAAATTAAGTTAAAAGTTAGATAGGCAAAAGTTAGGGTAACTGACTTAATTTCGGCCACCTTTTTTTATTTTTTTGAATAAGTTTTTTTTCTGGCTTTTTCAATCAAGCCAAAATTTGGCCTAAAAATCAAACAATAGCTATATTTGTTTTTCCAGTGCAAAATTTGAATATTTCTGTTACACTTAAAAATCAGTTAAGGTTTAAACTTTTTTTTTTAAAGTGGCCGAAGTTAAGGCGCGTGCCATTTATTTCGGCCACCTACAAAAAACTGGCCATAACTATTGCTTGAACGAACAATAAAAATTTCTAAAGGTTGCAAATTTACCCTTAAGTATTGTTCTTGGTACATAAAACTTAATTTTTCCCGTTTGCGAACTTTAATATTTATTAGCAAGACTTTAAATAATTATGCCAAAACCTTAAAAAAACAAGTTTTAATAATTTGTATTTTTTGTTCAATTTTTATTTTTGGCTTAAAAAACGTCAAAACAAAGTGAAACGAGCAAAAAAATTCTTTATAAATACGGTAGTACAATGATATTTAAAAACAGCAAAAAACGGCAGGTTCTTTCACCTAAATTTTCAGGTGGCCGAAATTAACGGAATCTTAAAATGCGCAGTTAGTTAAACGTATTGCAAAATGATTTTGAAGAAAATATCAAAACATGAAAATTAACAACTTTGAGCTTTAAATAAAAGATATTTTAAGGTTATATATTGCTTCGTTCTAAATTTGATGCAGTTTAAACACAAAGCAAAAATTAGGAAAATCACAAAAAAATCATTTTGTATGAAAATGTTGATAATTTAGAATAACAAAAATAAAAAACTTTTGCAAAAACACTTTATTCAACAATTATCCAGTTACTTTTGTGCTAGTTCTTTTGTGTTTTAAAAATAAGCCAATTTTCTAACACCCTAAATTGGTGGCCGAAATTAAGGCGTGGCCGAAATTAAGTCAGTTACCCTACATAGTTAGAAAATTTTTGCAAAATTTAGGGTTAGGTTTTATTTTAAAAATATCCCTTTTGATTGTAATGACAATATTTTATAAAGACTCAAAACAAAAACGTTTTTTGTACACTATTAATTGTTTTTTTGCTTTATGTCGAATTTTCATCGCTGGGGTATTTTGACAATATTATAATACTCCATAATTATACTGTGCAGTGAAAACTCTCTAGAAAGACCTAAATCTTCTAATAAAATTCGAAATAGATTGTCATTTGGGAAACAAGTTTCTTATATGATGTAAACAAACACGAAGGAAAAAGCATTTAATAAATTTATGATGAAACGGTTCGCAAATTTATAGTTGTAATCGTTAGTCACAACTAAAAATTTTATGTTTTGTAAACACGACAAGAAATAATTTACAAACTGTATAAATAATATAAATAATTAAGGTAAACTACTAAATAAATAGTATAAACAAGAAAATAAGTATAAAGGATTTATCGTTATTTATGTTATATTTTTGGGGAAAATATTTTTAAACGAAGCAGGTTATTAGCTTTGTAGGAAAAAAACATACACGCATGTTGTAGCAACTAAAATGTTAGCTACTATTGAAATAAAAAATTTTGAATAAAAATAACAAAAAACTGGAAAATATATAGTGTAAAATTACAGATATAGCATAAAAATGCAAGTATATATAAAAACTGGGACAGTCTTATTTAAAAGATTAATTTGTATAATTACTAAAAAGCAAAAACAAAACTAAAAAAACATGTTTGTATAAAATTGAATATTTTAAAGCGCGGACAGAAAAAAACCTTTTTTTGAAGGAATATTTTTACAAGAACAAAAACAGAATATTTATACCGTGAGTATAAAATATTATAAAACAATAAATTTTTAGAAAAAAAGGAAAAGAAACGATAAATTGTAGAAGAAAATATTAAAAACTTGTAAGACAAAAAGTAAACGATTTATTGATACATTTACTACAATAAAACTAGAAAAATTAAAAAAAAACACATTTATAATGAGGAACCTTCGATGTTGACTAATAAATAGAAAAATGGGGCGTAAATAATTAAATAAAACCATTAAAAAAATAAACCGTAAACATAACATACATTTCAAAGGACCCAAAGAATTTGTCGCTTAAGTCTGATTTATCCTTAAGGAGGAACGATACAGTTAGGATACCATGTAAGTTTTTGTGTATAACTCGTGCCGTACATGACGAACAGAAGCAAACTATATGTTGTGAGAAAGGGTATTTGTTTCCGGTCAGTTAAGTATCTTTAACATTTTTGGTGGGCTTTTCCACGCCGAGATATGCTTTGTCGAAGAAAGGCATTTTAAAACAGTTCTTCCCAATTTAACAGAACCAGGGTTAATATTACGTAATAAAAATTTAACTCAAGTTAGATACACCAAATGTACATGCCCACAAAAATTTTCAACGAAATCCCCACTATTGAATTTTTTTTGAATTTCTTTTGATTGCTAAAGCTGTTGAAATAAAAAATATAAAGAAGTGATAGTAGAGATTTCGTTAAAAACTCAAAAACTTGCTCAGAATTATGGTACAACTTTTGTGTTAAAAGTTGGGAACAAACTAATTCCTATCAAATGACTAAACTTTTATTTATATTTTTTTGATTTGACGTCGGGAAATTACATTTTGAAACATTCGTTTAAAACTAGCTTTTAAGAAAGAAACTAAGACAGAGCAGTAGTCGAGTGGTCAGAGCGTCGAACTTGCAATCCCGGAGATCTAGGTTCAAGTCCCCCTGGGCAATGTTTTTAACATCAAAACAATGTTTTTTTTTAATTTTTAACTTTTTAATTAATAAAGTGTTTATTATTCAATACTGTATTCAACCCCGACTACGTGTTTTGAGGTGGTTTTCAGGTAAAAACGGTATATAGTCAGAATGCGCAACCCCTCTATTGCCCTCTCTAGTGTGGAATTAAAAAAACGGAGGTAGGATTCGTCATCAGGACTTCCGAAAACCTACGAGTACATGTTTTGGGGAAAATTGGTGAAATTTTTGCAACTGTATCGTTCTACTTTAAGTAATAATAAACTTTCTTTAATTAGAAATAAAACGAAATGCTGTCACTAGTTAGAATGTTAAAATCTTTAAAACTAAATGCATGATGTTTAAATTACAAAAAAATTATGGATTGCAGAAGGTCCCGTGTTTGTAAGTTTTTTTTACAGTTTTTGATGAAATTCGAAGATATTCGGCAATTTTAGTGCCTATATTGGTATATATTTTACCATAGTACAATACCGAACAAGTAGGGCAAGTAAAAATATACTTGACCAGAGCCCAACTAAAACGGAACTTTATTCTAAAATGAAAAAAAGCTACCAAAGGCTTAAACACAGTTCTAAAACTAACTTGTGGAAAATAATTATAAAACAAGATTTTTTTTTGTTTTTGCTTATTAGTAATTACATAAATTAATTGTTAAATTACACTGTCCCAGTTCTTATAAATATTTTCATTTTTATGCTACATCTGTAAGTTCACACTATCAATTTTTCAGTTTTTTTGTCCTTTTTATTCAAAATTTCTTGTTCCAATCCTAGCAAACATTTTAAGTTGCTAAAACGTGCGTGAATGTTTTTTTCTTACGAAGCTTCGCTTATAAACTTCGTTTATAAGTATTTTTTCCACAAAAATATAAAATAAAATAATTTTCTCCTAATTACTTTCTAGTTCTTCCTATTTATTTAGTAGGTGACCCTAATTATTTGTGAAAAACCTATGCGGAATATTGCTGGGTATTTTTAAATAATATACTTCTTTAGTTCCGCTGGATGTGTAAACAAAATACGTAAGCTTTATTGTAAAATAAAGCTTACCTAAAACGATTCGTGTATAATTGCTAGCATACACTATTTTCTTCATTAATATCATTACAATTGAGTAATAGCGACCGTAATTGGTTCCCTGGTTTGTAATGATTTTTTGCTGTTATTGCTAGAATAAATCACTTTGACTTACCATTTTCTACTATAGCCAAGTTTGCATTCCTCACTTACTTTTTAAGGTCTCTCTGAACAATTTTTTTGCAAAGCCTTTAGTAGTGAACCAGTTCCAATAAAGAGAAAAAATTATCCTTTTTTTATTTACACAAAATTTACTTTTGAATCAGGCGTTTATATAGGATTTTGAGGGAGGAGCGGTCGCCGAAGGCCAAAACCTGCCCCAAAAAGGATAAAAGAGGGGTTAATTAGGTATTGCTTAGCTTAGGTTTTGCTTAGGCTTAGGTTTAGCTTAGATTTTGCTTAGGCTTAGGTTTTGCTTAGGCTTAGGTTTTGCTTAGGCTTAGGTTTTGCTTAGGCTTAGATTTTGCTTAGGATTAGGTTTTGCTTAGGCTTAGATTTTGCTTAGGCTTAGGTTTTGCTTAGGCTTAGATTTTGCTTAGGATTAGGTTTTGCTTAGGCTTAGATGTTCTCTCCTTCTGCTTACGCTTAAATTAGCTTAACTTTTGCTTAGGTTTTAGGGTTGAGTTTTGCTCAGACTTAAGTTTTGCTAAGGCTTAGCTTAAGATTAGCTTAGATTTTACTTAGGCTTAGGTTAGGTTTTGCTTAGGCTTAGCTTATTCGCTGATTTTCTTTACCGTTTCGGAGTAGGATTTGGCCCTTCTTGGGGCGGTCTGCCAATTTCTCAGCGGGGGTTACGGCGCGAAGCGCCGTAACCGCAAAACGTAGCGGCGCAAAGCCCGGCAAAGGGGTCCGGGGATTTCCCCCCAGCCACAGGAGGCGAAAATTTTTTTTAAATATGCACTTAAAAACTGCCTAAAAATTGTCTCCAGCGAAACGATTCGTATGGTCATACTTTTTCACAAGTTTCGATAACCTAAAGCTTAATCAATTTGTTTGTTATTTTGGTAGCAACACCAAGCGGACGCAAAGCGTCGGCTTGGTGTTTTTTTAAAACGAAAATTTTTTTAAATATGCACTAAAAACTGCTTAAGAATTGTCTCCAGCCAATCATATAAGCATAGTTTTACTTTTGTATTTATAACCTAAATCCTAAACAATTTGTTTGTTACAGCTTTAAATTAGTATGATGTTAAAAGTTTGTACTTTATCCCAATAAGTTTGTTTCCTAATTCTATTAAGAAACAATCTGATTTATATATAAATAATTGACTAAATTATATAAAAATATGCGTGACTGCAAGGGGTTTGTAACTTAAAAACAAAAAGTGTGGTTGAACAATTAAAAAAAAACATTGCATGTTTCACCTTTCCACGAAGCGGGAAAAATTTTTACATTGTTTCATTTTATTCAATTTAAATGCACAGCATTTTTATAACCTGAAAAAAAAGTGAAAAGGGATCCGTTCAAAAATGGCTGGCTTCGCCAGCCATGGGAGGAGGGGCGGACCGCCCCCCTTAGTATGGAAACGACCAAAAGGAAACAAATGCTGTTAACAAATGATGGTATTGTTTTTAATCTATGCGAAAGAAATTCGGAAAAAAATAAAAGATCTAAAAAATAACATTACAATTAAACCCAAATTATTGCAAAATATGTTTTCTGCGGGAATTGATCTCGGAACCTTTTGAAATTGCAAAAAACGCGCGAGCGCGCTATCCAACTGCGCCACTACACTAACGGCGAATGGAGGTCTAACCGAAATTTATAAACAGACACTCCGCAAAAAAACAAAAAAAAACACGACAAAATTATTCAAGCGTGTGAAAATACAAAAGATAATAAGGCTTTCTAAAAATCGTAAATTTTCAACAAATAAACTATTATGAGTTTTAAATTTTATCAAATTAATTTAAATCCACGACCCACCGCTATTTTTTACGGAAATTTGCAAAGTCTAATAAACCGCAGTGGACAGTGGCGACATCTGTTTGCGATTGGGACCGAGGTGAAATTTACGCACAATGCGTCGTTACTCTGACATAAAGAGTCACAATCAGTATAAAATCAAAGTGACTCTGACTAATTTTGTAGTTAGTAAAGTACTGTTAGAAATCTTAAATGAGTCACAGTCCCATGTATTTTATACAAATTGTGGCTCATTGTGTCAGAGTAACGACGAATGGTTTGTCGAGGATACCACCACCGTGAAACATAGGTTTTAGCGCGGTGGTTCGAAAATACGCATCATTTTTTATGAACGTACCTAGCATAACGAAATTTTCGATTGGCGGTCCTGCCACGAAATTAAAACTCGTTATATTTTTGTGAATGTTGACCGTTGTTCAAAGCTTTTTGCATAACTAAAATTTTTAATTAAAATTTTTTGATCTAACCAGAAAAAAAAACAATTTGTAATGCCCTCATGGTGTATTTTTTGTTGCTGTTTAATTAATACTAATTGATGTATAAAGTCACACTGAGAAAAAAATTGTATTGCAACAAAAACAAATCTCAATGGTTAACAAGTTATTTACAAGAATACCGATTGATTATTTCCATTGTGTTTTTTATACACCATTTTTCAAAATAAAACATTTCTACTGAACAAATAGTAACAAAACTTCACAGAATTCATGATAATGTATCAAAAAGCTTAAATTTTAAATTTGGTTCAATTACGAAGCGTATTAGATAAATAATGCCATTTTAAAAATGTCGTATTCCAAAAATATTAAAAATAAAAAATATCATAAATTTCAAAATCTCATATTCCAAAAAAATGTTTGGTGTTTGGTTTATGGTGTGTTTTAGAAGATTTTTATAATTGCAAAATGTAAAACTTAAAGAAGTGAAATGTCTATTTTATAGGCAGTTCACTTTTTTTAAAAAGAAAAATTTTGAATAACTAACAAATACTAACAGAATCACAGCAAATAAAAATACACCAAAAACACACCAACTATAAATCACAAATTAAATTTTTTTTAAAAAATGACAGTACTCATTAAATACTTTTTTGAATTAAACGAAATTTAAGCCTAAAGGTTTTTGGTACCGAAGCATGATTTCTATTAAGTTTTATTAATATCCGTTCAATAAAAAAGTTTTTTTTAAAAAATGGTGTATAAAAAAACAACATTGGAAATAACCAAGTAGTATTCTTGTTAATAACTCTTTAACCAATGGGAAATAATTTTTGTTGTAACACAATTTTTTCTCAGTGTAACCTAATAGATCAATTGATATTAATTAAAACGCAAAATAAAATACACAATGAATTAGTATACTGCACCTTTAATACAAAAATACCGCTAATATTTTTCAAATAGTGTTTTATTGTTTGTAGTTTTAAAAATGTTACACGACATGACAATTTAATGTTGCAACGACAAAAAAAAATTTTTAGAGCAAATAACAGTTTACGTGAGGCGTTTTGGACTTTTGGAACCAGTTTCTTCACAGGAGCTGCAGCCTTATTTGGTCGTTACTACGGCAAAATATATAAAACCCAGTTTGAAAATATTTAAAAGCAAAGCGTTATTAATATTTTATATTTTATATGCCAAAAAAGTCTATATAAAGTATGTTATAGAAGAATAAAATAAGGAAAATTTTATTAAAATAAAATATTCTAAAGATACGTTATTATTTTGTTCGAAAAATAACCGAACGTGGATGGATTGTCGATAATTATGCCCCCAGTATTTCCGCGATCCACATCCAGCAATATATGCAAACATTGTGAAAAGCATACTAATACAATCACAATGTGACGTCTACAGTTCTAAGTAAACAAAAAGCCTATCCCAGAATTTCTACAAAGTCGAGTCAAACAAAGAAAACTAAATTTCCTAAAGGATATTTTATTTTTTATTTAATGATCAGATAACAGAATTAATATTATACTAAGCATAGTCTATGCATAGTTTAATTCTACTGTTTTCATCATTTCATTGGGTTTTTTTTCTCTTTTTCTATTTTTTTTCTTTTTTTTTCATCAACAACATCAAATCTGCGACTTAATTGCCGCCAATATGAATTACAATTGTAACAAATTATCAATAAACATAGCTATCTGATATGACTTTAAAGGCTCAAAAAGAGCGCTTATTTAAGTCAGTTTTAAAACTTTTCTTGAATCCATCCAAAGAATCGACAGCTACTTGAGATGGGAGTAGATTGTTCCAAGGTGTAACCACCGTATTTGCAAAAGAAAATTTCCTTGCATTAATTCGGCTTTAATCTCATAATCTGCTTTAAAAAAATCAGGTATGTAGTTTTGAATCTTATTTTTGGGACTGTCAAATATTTTAAGATTAATTTCAGATAAAATAGTGTCATGGTCTGATTGTGAAAAGCTGGGCGCAACAGCTACATTATTGAAGATTTCTCTATCGTTTGTGAACAAAAGATCCAGACAATTATTCCCACGAGTGGGTTTTAAAACAGGCTGATACATACCTAGCTCAATAAGAAACTCAAACCAATTATTTTTATTTTGCGTGTTTGAAATTATTTTATTTAAAGCCCAATCTACTCTGGCAGATTGAAATCTCCAGTAAAAACAATGATTCCTACAAAGTTTTCTGTTAAGTTCCTGATTAGCTCAAATATTAGATTGTCTTTTTTTTTGCTAGTACTAGGTTCTCTATAAATACCAATGAATCTCAGTTTAGATGACTTTTGTAGAAAAATGTCAACCGCTACTAGTTCTATTGCATTGTACTTTTCTGCCATTTCAACTTCAACTACTCTAAAAATTTTTTTAATCAATAGAACTACTCCTCCTTCCCGCCGCTGCTGTCGACCCCTTCGATAAACATTAAATTTTCTGTTTTTTAAAATAATTTGGTCAGTGGTTGTTTCAGTGAGCCATGTTTCACAAATAAATCAGATATCAATAGCACCATGGTCAAAGTCGTCTCCTGAAATCAGAACATCTAGCTCATCTAAGGAGTTAGCAATGCTTCTTGCATTCATACACAAAATTTTTATACTAGGTATAAGCTTTAGTTTACTACAACAATGATAATTAAGTCGCACAATATCCTATTTTGAAACATTTAAGGGAGCCTTGAGAGTGATGGTGAACAAAAAGGGATCACCATCAGCAAAATACCGAAGTGAAACCTTTTTGTTCTTTTGTTTTGTTCTCTAAGCTCCTGAAGTTTGCAAAGCAACTCCTTTTGACAGACTCGCTGTTTCTCATTCAGTGACGGCCTTACATAAACTTTATCAAATTTAGTGACCCCCCTTTAGTCGTCCTCCTGAACGTACAGCTCTATTTCTGATATATTTATTAAAAAGTCTTATTTTAAGGAGCCTGTGCCGGTCACCAGCTCTTCCGATACGAGAAAACTCAACTGAAGTGACCTCTCCCAAATCGCGACTATCCAGAGTCTTTAATAACTTGGTCACATTCTCTTTTTCCCCTTCACAGGAATCGCTCTCCGGTAGGCCAGATACAACCAGCAACGTCTCATGTTCTTTTTGCATCTCCATTCGCTTAAAATAACTGTCAATCATCGGCAGTAGACGATTCAGCACCTTTTCACAGACAGAAGCCACTAACTCAGTATTGGCACCAGGAGCTCGTTCTTCCTCCATCCTGGCGAACCTTTTCTCCAAATCCGTTAACTTCCGCTGGAGGTCTGCATTCTCTGCTTCCAGTGTGGCAATTTGATCATTCTTTGTTTCTCTCGGCATGTTGCAGTGGATGATCAAATACTTTGGGAATAGGCGGCTTTTTGTGTGGTACACTGTTTTTTTTCACTTTCTTTATAACGCGCAAATAAAATCGTCGTTTTAAGTGCTAACTATAATTTAATGAAAGTGTATTTGTAAATATTTTATGCCTTATTTTTTCGCAGATATTGTAATATTCGTAATAATTGTAAATAAACAAACCAACGTTTTATTCTAAGTAATTTCACTTATTTTTAAACGGAGCTATGGAGCTTTGGAGCTGTCTGTTAAACAAACAATTATAAGTTTATTTAAGTTTGAATAATATTTTATGCTACTCTGTTTGCATTTTTAATCCTTTTTTTATTGTTTTTAATAAGTTTCAAAAAAAATTAATTTCCAAAAAATTTTAATAAAATAATCTATGCGGCATGACTTTTAAATTTTTCCTAAAATTAGCACGAAATATGGCAGAGCTCCGGCAGTTGCTTCCAAACTCCCTGAGAAGTTCGTTCCAGAAGCTCTGGAACAAACCTCTCAAGGAGTTTGGAAGCATCAGGAATACGAACACATTTCAATAAAAGAAGTAAGAACCTAACACAATAAAGCTAAATAAAACTTATCCAATAAAACTTCATTCATATATTTTGTCCCATGGTTTATTATTGATTATTGCACAGGGTCTTTAAATCTATGGACGAAAATGGACGGTCTATAAATCTATGGACGGTTAAGCAGATTTAAAAAAAAACAAGTTTGACTCTCTCTCGCATTTTGCAGCAAAACCAACTGAAATAATTATTGAACTGCAATTTGCTATTGTTTGCTCTAACAAAATGGTCAAAATTTTAAATTAAAACTCTTCTTACAAGGCTTAATATAAGTTACAATTTATATATTTCTATTTTAACCTTTTACATACTATTAAATGCCCGTCTACCTAATCTCCGTCTACCTAATCGTTGTATTTTTCCCGTCTACCTAATGTCGTCTACCTAATCGTTCTACCTAATCTCCGTCTACCTAATGTCGTCTATTTAATCTCACCCAACTGCTTAAACAGTCCCAATACTCTAGAATAATGCAGAAACGATTTGAACTCAAAGCCATAATTTCTATAAAATAAATGCAACAGAGTATTAGAATTATTTTAAGCTTCTGGACTACGTGAGTATTATTTTGGTGTTCTATTATTTTAATTTTAAAGGTTTTACAGTAATTTTTAGTTGTTTTTTTTCAATTTTGCCTAATTTTTATTCTTTATATATCTATTTGTTTAAACAGTAAAAATAAACTCAAACAACAAACATATATTTCAAATGAACTATAATTAATTTTCCTTTCATTAATTTATTGTTGTTTTTTTCATTCAAAATGTTAAAAATAAAAATAAAAAAAGTTATTCATCCTAATATAATATTTGTTTACAATAATGTCAGTTTAAATTTCGTTCGCATATAAACTATCAAATGTCTTAGACTGAATTTTGCCACACCCAATGTTAAAAATAAGCTACTTTCCAAAGATGTTTTAATGAAAATAAAATGTAATTTTACAAAAGTTTATAGTAATATTTTTTTTATTTTTACTTATT
>JASAMX010014555.1:0-10958 GCA_030248175.1 Microlaimidae sp. YZB2_3 | reverse complement strand
GTCATATTTGATACTAAAATATAGGTGAACATTAGAGTAAATATAGTGAGCACCAGGATTTACCTGGGATCAAAAATATAGTGTACCCCGTTTATTCTGATCAAATATATTTATTAGAATTTTATAAATATAAATATAAATATACTGTTGTGTCACTTTAGGTATAAGTACCCACTTATTCTGAACATGGGAACATTATAAATATAAATTATAAATTGGGAATTTTGTTACACTTGAGCAAACTATTAAATTATTATTAAAGTTCACATACCATTAGTTAACATTAGTCTATATTAAATAAATTTTAGCTATATTGGGTTAACTATAGTTTTTTTATTAAATTATTCTGCCCAAATAAATTGGTTAAATTATGAATTTATTCTATAAAAAATATATTTATTATTAGAGTAAATATATTTTATTAATTGGTGTAACATTATTAGATATATATTTATTCTATATATATATATATATTGGGTAGTCTAGGTAACTATAAATATATATTAAGTACCCACTTGTCTAGGTATTATTCTATAGTTAAAGGCTTTATTCTGCCCATTTATTCGAAAATTATGATGTTACACTTACTTGGTTGAATTTTGAGTGTTTGCATTTAGGTATAAATTGTTTAGCTCCATATTAGGATAATATTTTGTGATATGATTTTGTAAAAAGTAACAATAAGCACCAGGCCATAGTCAAGGGCGACTATTGGCCTCACATTCTTGATTTGATGGGTAAGACGAATGCATATCATATGATTATTATTTATTTACACAAAAAAGTTACAGTGTAAGTTGTTTTAGCGAATTTAACAAATAGGTAAAACACAAAGTGTTCATGTTTCCATGAGCCCTATCTTCACAGTTCAATTCTGAAACCACATTGTTGAAACTTAGATTCTCGTTTAACAAAACAGTAAGTATTGGACACAAATATAAGTTAATTATTTATTTTTACTCATTTTGTCAAACATAGCATTTAAATATTTTGCATAGTTATCCATATATTTTATAATGAGTCAAACTATGTTTTCGACTCATTATGAATATATGGATAACTATGCAAAATATTAAAATGCTATGTTTGACAAAATGAGTCAAATAAAATAATTAACTTATATTGTGTCCAATACTCACTGTTTTGTTAAACAAGAATCTAGGTTTCAACAATGTGGTTTCAGAATTGAACTGTGAAGATAGGGCTCATGGAATCATGAACACTTTGTGTTTTACCTATTTGCTAAATTCGCTAAAACGACTTACACTGTCACTTTTTTGTAAAATTAATAATCATATGATATGCATTCATCTTACCCATAGAATCAAGGAAGGGCTAATAGTAGCCCTTGACTATGGCCTGGTGCTTATTGTTACTTTTTACAAAATCATATCACAAAAGTATTATCCTTAATATGGAGCTGCTGTGAAAAGGAACAAAGACATTTTTCTGGTAATAGCCAAAAACTACCATGCCAAAGTCAGACACCGAATCAGGTCATGAACCAAGTAGGGAAGGAATTAAGCGTGATAAACAAATAATAAAATGGTAAATAAAGAAATTGAAAAAAAACCTTTAAATTAGTGATTAATACCAAAGCAAGGTACTTAAACGCATTATTTATAGTTACCAAACTACCCAACCCAACACTACTAAAGACAAACTAGACAATGAATCAGATCAATATACAAAGGCAGTGCTAAGAATAACCTAAAAACCAATAAATTAGTGAATAATAGGCAAAGGCAAGCCTGATCAATAATGGAACCACCAAGGCCTTATCAAAATCAAATTAACTTATTAATGAGAAGTAACTTAACCAAAACCAAACGAGTAAGAGTACCTTGGGCAACTAATTTTTTAATAAAAAAGCTCTCAAATAACCCAATAGTAAAAACGACATAAAAGCTATTAAATATAGAACTGGTAACTAAATTGTGTGGAACTTTATATAATAACTAATGATTGCTACAAAAACTTAATAAAAAGCCTTTTGTAACAAAATATGAGTTAAAGTTCGTTTCCTAAGATTTTTAAACCTTGTTACTAACAAACCATACAGAGTCAATCAGGTATTGACTCTATTATACCTAAAGTGACACAACGAGTCACTGTATATTTGACTCATTCTGACTCTGAATAAATAATAAAATGCTGCTTTTGACAAAAAGAGTCGCAACAAAAAATTTAATTTTTATCAGCCACAGTCCATGTTTGATTTAGGGTAAATACATAAAAACGTAGCTTACCTAGAGTGTTAAAACATATTTTAGTATCAAATACTGCAACAAAAGACGGTATTTTTTTCTGACCATTTGAAAGTTTAAAATTGCCATATCTCAAAACAAGGATTTTTTTCATTGACTCGTTCTGCCGTAGTAACGAAACGACGATATATATACAGACCTGTGCACGGTCTGAAAATGCCCCCCCCCCGTTTTATTGGAGGATTTAATCCCCCCACCTTCCCGTTTTATTGCCCCCTTGCCAAAAAATGAAAAAATACCCTAAAAATATGACGCCATTTTTGACCTATGATGACGCCATCATCGCGAATTTTTTGCAGTTTTTAGCCTATTTCAATGTATTTTAAGCCATTTTAGACCTATTTTTACCTTATTTCCGCTTTTTTTGTCCCTTTTTTCCCTTTTCCCTTCTTTTTTCTCTTTTTTTCTCCTTTTTTTCTTTTTTTTTCTTTCTCCCCTGCTTGCCTCCCCCCGTTTCAAAAAAGTTGCCCCCCCGTGTCCCCCCCCCCCCATTTGCAATTACCCCCCCCCCCGTTTTAACCCCGGGGGGGGGGGCAGTGCACACGTCTATATATATATATATATATATATATATATATATATATAATATATGATTATTTTTTAGATATCAGATAACATCAGTTTAACTTTATTTGTGCTAAAATAAATCTAAAAACTTTCGTCTTGTAAAAGCAAAATTCCAATAAAACCACAACTACACAAAAAATTACTAATCTACCAAAAAATTGTAAAGTCTGAAGAAATTGGCTTACATGCAATGGGCTGAACCCATTATTTTTCTTACTTTGATAAGAGCAAAATTTTGTTGTTTGATTGTGTTCATAAATGTTTAACAGACGAAAATAGTGATTCTGTAATAACATTCTATATTTATCCGTCATTTTTAAAACTTTGAAATTTCGCGGTTTTTTTCTTATGTAAAAAGTAGCGCTCCTATTAAAGCAGATATCATCATAAACCAAAGAGAGACTGCATGAGTCGTATTGCTGTTTGAGAATTTGTATCACATTAAGGTTATCATAGCCTACTAACGGAATGTCGCCTTCAGCTCTGGTTAGAATAGCGGTTAGTTCTTCCTGCAATGAATTTACTAGAAGTGGCGAAATATAAGAAGTTTCCGTATTATGGAGCAATTGTAAAAACTGTGCTGAGCCAGTATTCGACTTGCTATTCATAATTGGTTGGAGTGTGTTTTGTTGTATTGCGGCGAGTATATCCGCGGCTGAGCTAAACGCGCTTCGGTGTAAATTTTGACTGTTCCAAATGTGAAGCATGTTTCCCGAAAAATATTTTAACAAAACAGCCGAACTTACGCCACAAATACACCAAATACAAGCGCTGATGAAGCTAAAAGCGACATAGTTTTTATTAAATCCTCTGATCGCTTTCGATATCATATATAAAGTAAAAATCAAAATGTAAATTTTAACCGAGTCGAAATCGCTGAAACTCAGATACGGGATTCGATTCGGCTGCGTTTTAAGAACAAACATTCCACTTTGCATCGACACCATTCCTCCGTTATCGAAATGCGCATTTCGCTCTAAAGTCATGGTTAGCCAAGGCGAAGTGACATCCGCCAAACCGTGGTATAAGTAGGACAAAACCGATAGGTTTTTCTCGCCCGCCGAACTGTTCAGATCTAGATTATACCCGAAAGCCGGAAGGAACGCGACCACCTTGGGTTTGTCCCCGTTTTTCATTCGAATTAGCAAGTTCACAGTGTACAATGACATTTGTTTCATAATTTCTACAATAGGACTGTCACTGTCAAGGCCAACGGCCACTCGAATTATCCCCGATCGTCTTGTGGAATTTGCAGAGTTTTTCATAGTTGACGCCGTGTTTTTATTAAAATGTTTGTGCAGTGTTTGAATAGAAGATATTATGGTAAATTTCCGCAGAATTCAACTGAGATTCAGCTGACACATTTATAAAATTTTCCTAATTGTAAATAAAGGAAAAAACAAACTTTTAAACATTTATTAACTCAAAGAAAATTAAAAATAAATACTCGTTATTCTTAAGAAAAAAATGTACCAATGTAATTCAAGATTAATGTAAACACAGACACAAAAGTTTATTTTATATGCTTTAAGGTACTTCAAATTTATGAATTTTTGATTGGAAAATATAAAGCTTAAATTACATTAAAATTTGCTGTCTTCTACATAATAAAATTATTAATCATTAAGCTTTATTATCATTAAGCATTTTATCATTAAGCATAAATTAATTATTAAGCTATTTTAGAATAAACTATAAAAAAGGATATTTAAAAAAAAATTAATTATTTTATTCCCAATAAGGTATATTATCTAATATAGAAATCTAGGTAGTAATGCTCCGAGGTTTTTTTTTTAAAGTATTTTTTAATTTTTTTTTTGCTCCAATTTTTTTAAAAGGGTTTTAGGGCATAGGTGCAGCTAGGATTTTGGATAGGGGTAGGGTAAAGAAAACAATTTAGCGCCACTATTGTCATTCAATCAAAATTCAACCGTGGTCATATATAGGAGGAGGGAAAGCAGTGCAACGTCTCTTCCTCTGTTGTTTTTTAACAAATACTGAATAAAAGGAGTTCTTTTTTAATAAAAAAAGCACCAGATAGAATGTTTTTTTATCGATTCATCGGCAGTGAGTTTTTCCCCTGTTCACAAGATCGACAAGGTTTTACCAGGCGTAAGACGTTTTTCTTTTTTAGTTATATTATATGGTGCTGCCCAATAATGGGTGTGAATTTTACTTTATTATTGTACAAGATATTAAAAACTACGATACACTTCCTAATATTTGGGGTACCTAAGCAGAGTTCTAAAAAACAAACGAATATATTAAGTATTTACATACGCAAAGCTTGTATATAATTCAGACCTGTGCACCCCCGGGGGGTTTTATTGAGGGGGGCAATTCCTAAACAGGGGGGGATGGGGAGCAACTTTTTTGAAACAGGGGAGGGCAATAAAAGGGGGGGGGCAAGCAGGAAAAAAAATAAGGAAAAACGGAAAAAGGAACAAAAAAAGCGAAAATAAGGTAAAATCGGTCTAAAATGGCTTAAAATGCATTGAATTAGGCTAAAAACTGCAAAAATTTTTCGATAATGGCGTTATAATAGGTAAAAAACTGGGGCCATAATTTTTGGGTACTTTTTCATTTTTTGGCCGGGGGGAGCAAATCTTCCAATAAAGCGGGGAATTCCCAGACAGTGCACAGGTCTGTATAATTATATATTATTTCGTCACGAGGTTGTTAACACTGAGCATCTTAAAGACTATCCCATTTGCCACTGCGATCCAGATGGAGAGCAACCCTGCGGCGACGAAACCTGCGCCAACCGAGCCATGCAGATCGAATGCAAGCCCAACGTACGTTTACAAGTTATTTCTAAGAAAACTCCGTCATAGGTGTTTTTGGTCAGGTCCGCTGGGGCGGGGTCCACCCCCGGGTGGAGTGGAAGGCCAAAATTTTTTAGTGGGGTCACCGTCAGGGGGGTCCGATTTTTTAACAAAGTTTTTTTTAAATCAATAATTTAAGTGTTTTTAGGTCTAATATTGAATTTTATATACTAAAACAGCCTATTTAGGCCTAAAAAGTGTATTTAAACACTGTTTCTAATTAAAAAAACAGTGTTTTTGACAGTAAATAAAAAATTATACTTCCAAATTGGTCGGCCCGAACCGCTCTTGAGCTTTGGGGGAAAGAGGGGGCCTGGATTTTTTAAGGATGGGGTCCGAAATTTTGGCTCTAGGGGTAGACCCTTCTGTCCACCCCCCAAACACCTATGAGCACCGTTGAATTAAAATATATCATTGTAAAATCTAGTGATGAGCAGAAACCCCGGAACCGGAATTAAGATTTTTCAAAAATTCGGAATAGGAACCGGAATTCCAAATTTTTGCCCGGGGAACATCCGGAACTGACTATAAAACTGCGAAAGCCCCGGAACACCGGAAACAGAACCGGAATTGAGATTTTTCAAAATCCGGAACAGGAACCGGAAGCAGAATTCCAAAATCTGCTCGGAACATCCGGAACCGGAACTGCCTATCACTAGAAAACATCGTTGAATTCAATCAAAAAAAAATGAATTATGATAAAATCTCATGAACGAATTAAATGTGGGCAGTAAACCTTAGTTTCTGTGGGATGCCTAAAATCCCTAAAATCAAGCATAACTATAACTCATGTTATATAAATTTTTGTTTAATGGTGTTGTCTTCAAATATGCCCGTTTTTTCTTTAAATTGTTTTTTAAACCTCAACTTATAAAATATAGAGGGTTTAATTATTCCGGGTAACTAATTATTCAAATAAAATAGGCTTTCAAAGACATCTTCCTAAAATTAATATGATATATTGAAAAACACTTTTTATGTACTAAAAAATTCAAGAAACTGCCCTTTGCTTTGCTAAAAACATCTAGTTTTTTGGGCGTTTTTTATATAAGAAATAGCAGACCTGTGCACGGTCTGGAAATGCCCCCCCCGCTTTATTGGAGGATGTGCCCCCCGTTTTATTTTCCCCCGCCCCGCCTAAAAATGAAAAAGTACCCTAAAATTATGGCGCCATTTTTGACCTATAATGACGCCATAATCGCGAATTTTTTTGCAGTTTTTAGCCTATTTCAATGCATTTTGAGTTATTTTAGACCTATTTTTACCTTATTTTCGATTTTTTTGTCCCTTTTTTCTCTTTTCCCCTCTTTTTTTCTTTTTTTTTCTCCTTTTTTTTCTTTTTTTTTTTCTTTCCCCCTGCTTGCCTCCCGTGTTATTGCCCCTCCCCGTTTGAAAAATGTTGCCCCTCCGTTTTGGAATTGCTCCCTATGAAATAGGAACTATTTGATTTTCAAAATGCAAATTTGTTTTATTGTTAATAATAAAATATTATGAACTTTTCAGCTGTGTAAAGCTGGAAATAACTGTATGAATCAACGATTCCAGCGCAATGAGAATGCTCCTGTTGTCTCATATCTGACAGACGGTCGCGGTTGGGGTCTCCGTGCTATTGAAGATATTGACCAGGTGAGTTATATGCATATTCTTGCATTTTATTAACTTTTTTTAATTGTATTAACTATTTTATTAACTATTTTAATTGTATTAACTATTTAATTTTATTAACTTTCCTCCTCTCCCCCCAAAAAAACATCGCAGGACTCTGATTTTTTGTTTTTACACCCAACTGCAGACCTGTACGCAGACCTGCATCTTCAACCCGGGAAAGTGGGGGGGCACGGGGTAAGGCGTTTTTTTATATGGGAATGTGGAGTAAAACTAGAAAAGTGCATGCGGGGGAGAAAGCAAATAGGACAAAAAAGCGAAGAAAAAAGAAAAAAACACAAAAAAAAACAAAATTAAAGTAAAAATAGGTCTAAAATAGCTTAAATTGCGTTAAAAAAGACTATAAAATTTGCAAAAATAGGTGCAAAACGGCACATATTTTAGTTGTTTTTTTTTTATTTTCGAGCAGGCGGGGGAAGGCCGTAAAATGGGGTATTAGGGCACAGCCACTTATAAAGCCCAGGAAGCATTTTGGGGCCGTGTACAGGTCGCAACTCCCTTTCAAATTATCTTAAGAACAATTCCTTCAATTGGGAAGAGCTCGGGCGACCGCTGGATTTTTTTTATGCTAAATAGAAACCATCGGTGCATAGAATTTATCCCATTTTAATCGTGGCAACCTTCGAAAATTTAAAATGATAATACTTTTTTATCTTAAGGGCACTTTCGTGTGCGAGTACCAAGGGGAGGTTATCGGGGACGCGGAGTTTCGAAGGCGCTGGAAAGCCAAGACGCTGGCCAACGACACCAAGTTCTACTTCCTCACCTTGGACAAACACCGCGTTATTGACGCTGACAAAATGGGCAAGTTTCGTCTCGTTCCGATTAGGTTCTTTTTTTTAATTTAATATTAGTGATGTTCCTCGGAGCTCCGGAGAGGCAGAAAAAAAATTTTATGGTCGAAAAAAGTTTCGATTTTGATTATTTACGTTTTTTTAATTTGTATTAGGAATGTCCTTCGGAGGGAATCTGAAGTTTGTGAAGCTTCGGAGCTTGAAGTCCGAGCAAGCCTCGGAATTTAAGGTTCTTCCTGTTTTTGTGCCAATATCATAAATAATTAAAAATTACTGCGTGTATTATTTTGTCAAATTTTTTTGTATTTTAATTTTTTAAAAGCTCATTATGCAAATAGAATAACTATATTAAAAAATTAATAAGTTTAAATTCGGTTTAAGCTTATTTAATTGAGGTTTAACAAAAAGAACATAAGAACTAACATTCAGACCTGTGCACTGCCCTTCCTCCCGGGGTTTTATTGGGGGGGATTCCAAAACGGTGGGGGGCAGCACTGCCCTTCCTCCCGGGGTTTTATTGGGGGGGGATTCCAAAACGGGGGGGGAACAACTTAACTTTTTTGAAACGGGCAATAAAACCGGGTGAGAAAAAAAAACGAAAATAAGGTAAAAATAGGTCTTAACTGGCTTAAAATGCATTGAAATAGGCTAAAAACTGCAAAAACTTCGCGATGATGGCGTCATAATAGGTAAAAAATGGTGTTATAATTTTTGGGTACTTTTTCATTTTTGGGCGGGGGGCATTTCCAGACCGTGCACAGGTCTGAACATCTATCTGTTTTAAATGGCTGGGGCTCCGAAGGATGTTATTGCACGGTAGAAACATCGCTGATTTTAATATTTCCGAGAAAATAAATCTGAATCTATTACATAGTTGGGCAATAATTTATTGTCATACTACTAGGTTGTTAGGTTATGTTTTTAGTTTGCATAAAATTTGTGCGATTGTGCAATTTGTGTTTTTAGAAATAAATCGCATAAAACAGTGCCGTCAAATTAAAAATATTATAACCATACATGAGCATAGGGGGGAGGTAGTGGGTTGAGTGGGGTCCAACCCCCAAGCCTAGAAATTTTAGACCCCATAGAAAAAAATTTAAGGCCCCCTCCCCCCAAAATTTTAAAATTTTGACACCCTACTCCCCTCTGGAATTCTAAATCGACCCCTTCCCCCACCCCCGGGTATGAATTTAGGGCAAAATTTACTGTTACAAACACGGTTTTGTAGTAAAAAAACAGTACCTTTGTACTCTTTTTATACATAAATAGCCTTGTTTAGTTTATAAAATTCTATATTAGTGCTAAAAAACTTAAATAAATGATTTAATGTGACTTTGTTTGGAAACCGGACACCCTCTAATCCCCCTACCTTCTGGATTTCAAACTGGTGTACCCTGAGTCGACCCCGGCCCTAAAAAGCTAGGGGGGTACGGACCCCCCCCCCTAGATCCCCCTCCTAGTTTTCAAAGGGTCATTTACCCGGGGTATCCACCCCCCTAGCTTGCCGGTCCATGCTCATGTATGATTATACCGTATTTAATTTGTTAAAAGCGTTGTTTTTCCGTCGATCATTTGACTTTAGTTAAGCGGAATAAAGTGATTTTTAGCTTTTCAAAAAACAAGCGATTCAGGATGGGAAATCATATATTTCCAGATACAGTATATTATACCTCACCAAATGTGGGTTAAAACTCTACTTATATAATTAATTTATCAACCCTTGACTTTACAATATTACTCGTATTTTTATCGGGCCTTTTAGATTTAAAATATTACTCAAAAAGGAGTTATTAGCCGCTACAGACCAAAGAATATTTTTGATTTTTCATTTTTTAGGAAATATCGGTCGTTTCATGAATCACAGCTGCGAACCAAACTGCAGCACCTTCACCTGGCAAGTCGGCAATGACATTCGCATTGGGCTTTTTACCGATAGGAAGGTTAAAAAAGGTATTTAATTATAATAATAATAATAATCAATTTATAATTAGTAAAATAGTTTTTTATTTAGCAGGTTTTTTTACATTACAGAGTATTATCTCCTAAATCTGTTCGATGCAATCAACCTTAAAGTTATCGTGCATTTTATGGTTGATTTGAGTCCATAATAGCGAGTTCTAACTGTATTACATGAGAAATAAGATGATAGGAACCTCACTTTTGGTTTCACAGCAAACAATTTTTATAGGTGTTTAAAAAGCTTAATTTAAATACGTAATCGTTTAACTAAAGTAATCATACATGAGCATACGGGGGGTAGGGTGGAGTCCATCCCCCTAGCCTCCAAATTTTCGAACCCCCTCCCTTGAAAAAAAACTTGAAAAAAAAATCTCGGGCCCCCCATCCCCCTAAAATTTTTAAATTTAGGACCTCCCTCCTTTTCGAGCCAAATTTTTGGTATGAATTTAAGTCAAAATTTAATGTCTCAAACACGGTTTTGCAGTAAAAAAGGGTACTTTTGTACTCTTTTTATACATAAATAGCCTATTTCAGTATATAAAATTCTATATTAGTGCTAAAAAACTTAAATAAATGATTTATGATAAAAACCCCCTCTGGATTTTAAACTGGTCTACCCCGGGTCGACCCCCCCTCTAAAAAGCTAGGGGGGGTTAAAAACCCCTCTGGACCCCCCTTCTAGCTTTCAAAGGGCTATTTAACCACACAGGTAGCCACACACCCATAGATGAACAAGGGGGGAGGGGTCGGGTGGGGTCCACCCCCTAGCCTCAAAATTTTGCCCCCCCCCCCTAGAAAAAAATCCAGGGCCCTTCGCCCAAATTTTCGAATTTTTTACCCCTGACTGACCCCCTGTAGATTTTAAAATCTGACCCCCCCTT
>JASAMX010014552.1:0-17415 GCA_030248175.1 Microlaimidae sp. YZB2_3 | reverse complement strand
GGTCTGGTGTGAATAGTGTGGATGTTGTTTTGCTTGCATTTAATGTTAGTTGGTTGTTGTCTGTCCATGCTTGTATTGCGTGTAGGTATGGTTGTATTTGTTGTTGAGCTATGTGGTGGTTTGGGTGTGATGCATATATTGTGATGTCGTCTGCATATGTTATGATGTGTACGTTTGGTGGTGGTGTTGGTATGTCTGCGGTGTAGATGTTGAATAATGTGGGTGATAGACAGGATCCTTGTGGGACTCCTGTTTTGATGAGTTTTTGTTTTGATTTGTAGTTGTTGTATGTGGTGTATGCTTTGCGGCCTTTGATGTAGTTGTTTATGAATTTTGTGATTGTTGTTGGTACTTGTGTTTGTGCGAGTTTGTGTATGAGTGTGTGGTGATTGACAGTGTCGAAAGCTTTGGACATGTCCAGAGCTACGACAACTGTGCGGTGTGGTGGTTTTGGTTTGTTAAAACCTGCTGCTATGTGAGTGTAAAGTGTTTGTAATGCTGTGTAAGTGGAGTATTGTTTTTTGAAGCCGTGTTGGTGTGTAATGTTTGGAATGTTGCTTGTGATGTATGGATGTATGATTTTTTCGCAAGTTTTTGCGAGTGCGGATATGAGTGAGATGGGCCTGACAACACAAACATACAACACCTTAAACATCTAGGCAACAAAGCACTACAATACATCACAAAACTCTACACCAACATCATAAACACAAACACAATACCACACAGTTGGAAACTTTCCAACTACATCCCAATCCCAAAACCAAACAAAAACATCAACAACAGCCAATCATTCAGGCCCATCTCACTCATATCCGCACTCGCAAAAACTTGCGAAAAAATCATACATCCATACATCACAAGCAACATTCCAAACATTACACACCAACACGGCTTCAAAAAACAATACTCCACTTACACAGCATTACAAACACTTTACACTCACATAGCAGCAGGTTTTAACAAACCAAAACCACCACACCGCACAGTTGTCGTAGCTCTGGACATGTCCAAAGCTTTCGACACTGTCAATCACCACACACTCATACACAAACTCGCACAAACACAAGTACCAACAACAATCACAAAATTCATAAACAACTACATCAAAGGCCGCAAAGCATACACCACATACAACAACTACAAATCAAAACAAAAACTCATCAAAACAGGAGTCCCACAAGGATCCTGTCTATCACCCACATTATTCAACATCTACACCGCAGACATACCAACACCACCACCAAACGTACACATCATAACATATGCAGACGACATCACAATATATGCATCACACCCAAACCACCACATAGCTCAACAACAAATACAACCATACCTACACGCAATACAAGCATGGACAGACAACAACCAACTAACATTAAATGCAAGCAAAACAACATCCACACTATTCACACCAGACCCTGCAGAGTACAACACACAATTATCACTACAAATAAACAACACAACACTCATTACAACCAAAAACCCAAAAATCTTGGGGCTCACATTCGACCCCAAGCTTACATTCAACACACACATCGCAAACACACACAGCAAAGCACGCAAAACACTCAAAATCATAAACGCACTCACAGCAACAACGTGGGGTAAACCAAAAGAAACACTCATACACACATACAAGGCAATCACTCGACCAATAATCGAGTATGCCAGCACAGTCTGGGGCCCCACTACATCACACACACAAATCAGCAAACTACAAACAATACAAAACACAGCTCTCAGGGTCGCAACAGGGCACACCACAGACACAAACACACACATCATACACACAGAGGCTAAAGTCCTCCCAATAGCAACACACATCCAACTCCACGCAAAACAAGCAAAATTGGCGGCCATGTACACAAACAACCCACTTAATTATTTAACACAACAACCTGCACCCAGCAGGCTCAAAAAGCAAACAATATTTCACAACAACAACTACACAACAAACATACCTACAGACATACACAACAAAACTTACAAAGCACTAAAACAACAAATCCACACAAACACAGTCACAAACCACATAAATAACACTCCAATAAACCCAATACTTCAAACAAAAGCACCAGCAATAAGCAACGAGGAAGAAAATCTTCCTCGCGGGGTCAGGAGAACCCTCGCCCAACTCAGGGCAGGGAAATCTCCTTTCCTCTACTCCTACCTACACAAAATCAATCCAACACAACACACATCACCAAACTGCCCGCTATGCAAAACACAAACACACACAACACAACACCTTTTTACATGCACACACATCAATACGACACTGGGACCAGAGGACCTTTGGGCAAACCCCGTAGCGGTTGCTGAGCTCCTCCGGGAGTGGGAAGAGGGGGTGAGCAAGGCGAGAGGCGTGCCGGACGGACCACACCAGGGTTGATGGAAACCCTGGAAACGGGGGGGGGGGGGGGGGGGGGGGGGTTGGGGGGGGGGGGTGGGGGGGGGGGTGGGGGGGGGGGGGGGGGGGTTGGGGGGGGGGGGTGGGGGTGGGGTTGGTTTTTTTTTGTTTTTTTTTTTTTTGGTTGGGTTTTGGTGTTGGGGGGGGGGGTGGGGGGGGGGGGGGGGGGTTGGGGGGGGGGGGGGGGGGGGGTTTTTCCCCCCCCTTTTGTTTTTTTTTTGGGGGGGGCGGGGGGGGGGGGGCGGAGGAAAGAAAGAGAGAAAAAAAGAGAAAAAAAGGAAAAAAAGAAAAGAAAAGTTGGTTAAATTGATGGTAATTGTATAGATGATGGCGTCATAATAGGTAAAAAAATGGCGCCATATTTTTTGGCTACTTTTTTCATTTTGGGGCGGGGAGGGGCAATAAAACGAGGGGGGCACAGCTAGGGCCCGACTGGATATCCGGTCTGGATATCTGGCCATTTTTCAGCCCGGTCCTGCCAGACTTTTTGAATATCCGGCCGGACTTTTTAATTTTTATACAAAAAAAGTAAAAAAATGGTTTGGTTAGTGGATTCGCTGTATTTTTTATACAAAAACGATACAGTCAATACCTGTAACAGATCTCTGGCTTCCACCGGTTGCTTTGGTCTTTTTACCCAACTGCGTCTTGTCATTTTTGAGTCTTCCCCGTTTCGGTGTGTTCAAATCAGAACCGGAAAGTTCGGAGGTTATTATCCCAGATTCCGAAGTCAATCTTAAAGACCCTGACATCAACCTAGGTTGTGAATTCTTTGGTATAGACCCACACGAAAAACGCCCAGAGGCAGCAGGAACCAATGCCATTTGATTCGCAGTGCAATCGGTCCCCAGGCGTCGCTTCGCCCCTCCACATTGTATTTGCGTTTTATTTGACCCTTCAAGTTGATGCCACCTGAACCCTTTACCCGAGACACCGGAAGTCATTAGCACAGGTTCTTCACTTATCACATTTCCTAAAAAAGACGTTATAAAAAATAATTCAATGAGTGTTTTTTCAACTTACGGAATTTTCTGTTTTAACTTTAACTTTGATATAAATAATTGGGTGTTATTTTTAATAATATTTAAGTTTTCAAGTTTATAAATCGTGAAAAATATTTATATAACTTCAAAAATTACTCTTCAAAACTGTTGAATCCCTTACACAAAATTGAGTATTGAACGTAAGTGGATAGTCTCCGGGATATTTTTGGGAGGGGGGTTTGTTGTATCTGTATGTAAACCCCATGCCGATTCCCAAAATTTGGGGAAAAATGCCCTAAATTTTTTTGGGGCATACCTAAATACCCTATTTTGGCGTTTTTAGTACTGGGATCTTCTTAAATTTTTAAACAATAATTCCCGAGACCTGTTCGCACTGACCAAACTACTGGTAACAGTCATACATGAGCATAAGGGGGTCCACCCCCCCTAGACGCTAAATTTCGGACCCCTTCCCCTAGAAAAAAATCTAGGGGGCCCCCCTCCCCCCAAAATTTTTAAATTTTGATACCCTATCCCCATAGATGAATACGGTCAAAAAGTTAGGGGGGTGTTTACACCGGGTAAATGATATTTCAAAATCCAGGGGGTGAGTCCTAGGGGGGTCGAACCCCCTAGCTTTCTGGGGGGGTCGACCCGGGGTGGAAGATTTTGAAACCTAGAGGGGGGTCAGGTGGGGTCCAATTTCTGAAACAAAATACTTTTAAACCATTAAATGTTTAATAATAGTTTTTTATAAGATAAGACTACATTTTATTGAATAAAAAGCGATATTTAGGTATAAAAATGGTGTAAAAACATAAATTTGTGTTAAAAATCCACGTTTTTGGAAGAAAATTTAGTATAAAAAAGTACTTAAAATTTTCTCGAGAGGGGAGGGGGTCACATTTTTAAATCTAAAGGTGGGTCAGGGGTAAAAAATTTGAAAATTTGGGGGGAGGGGGGGCCCCTGGATTTTTTTCTAGGGGGGGGGGCCCAAAATTTAGAGGCTAGGAGGAGTGGACCCCACCCTACCCACCGGGGGGGGGCCCCCCCCCTTCCTTCCCTTGTTCATCTATGCCTATCCCCCTCTGGAATTCTAAATCGACCCCCTCCCCCTCCCCTTCCGAGACAAATTTTTAGTATGAATTTAGGTCAAAATTTACTGTCACAAACATGGTTTTGTGGTAAAAAACAGTACTTTTGTACTCTTTTTATACATAAATAGCCTATTTTAGCATATAAAATTTTATTTTAGTGCTAAAAAACTTAAATTAATAATATAATTTAATTTAATAAATTTAATTTAATAATTTAATTTGTTTGGAAACCGGGCCTCCTCTGACCAGCCTCTGGATTACAGACTTGTCTACTTCGGGTCGACCACCCCTAAACAGCTAAGGGGTACGAACAACGAACCCCCTCCTAGCTTTCATTTGAAAGGGCCATTTACCCGGGGTAGCCACCCCCTAGCTTGCCGTTCCATGGTCATGTATGGTATCAGTTAAACAAAAAAGATAACCAGTCTCAAAATTAATAATGGAACAAAAAGGTAAAAAAACAACAAATCAACAATTGTATTTTTTAGGAAAGTAGCGGGCCGGCTGTTTTGTAACAACGCCAAACCATCGACTTTCCTGCGATCATCTGAGTGAATTGTTATACAAATTTAGAATTTTTAGATTATGTTAATATTGAACTGAACATGTAAAAAAATTGAGTAAAAAATTGTATTTTTTAAAGATAGCGATCATGTAATTTTTAAATAATATAGTTCATACTTTTATGTAATTATTTACGTTATGTATATTTATTTTATTATATCTATTTTGTATTAGGTACTGTTAAAGTCTCTGTATTTTGGTGGTTTTAGTTATATTTGTGTGACGAAAGACGCGCCCTGTTGTGCCCCGATGATCAACATCAAAAACATTAAAATATTTTTATGGAGTACGGGCACCCACCACCGGCTATTGAAAAAAAAACAATTGCTTTTGTTACAACCACCCCATATTATTCATCTCTCCTACAAAAAGGTAAACGTGACTCACCTTTATCGCCATTTTTTGACCATTCCTCTTGATCGTCGCCGGCTCTGGCTGTCCTGAGAAACTCCACGCGCGTCTGACTCCGCGTTTTTCCTCTCTCCACTCGTTTCTCCAGGTAAACTGAAGGGACGGAGGTGGAGGGCACGGCTTCCCACTCGAAATCTCCACGGCTCCGCGAGTCAACCGCCAGCGGCCGTTCCGCGTCGAAATCGAACGACCAGCGCTCTGAGTCTTCCGCTTGAATTCGGGCCAATTGTTTCTAAAAATAATGTACTAATAAATTGACATTGTATCGTTTAAAATAGCTAAAAATCGGCTAAACAACTTATCAGTTTTTAACAAGCATTTCGGAAAAATCAGTCAATTATTTAGACCTTAAAATGGTTACTAATAAAGAATGTAATAATGATATTAATCTCTAAATTTGAAATCTCGCACCCGGGTCGACCTCCCCTAAAAGGCCAGGGGGAGTCCAGACCACCCTGGACCCCCCTAAAAAATTTTGGCCTTCCACCCGGGGGTGGACTCACCAAGCGGACCTGACGAACAACACCTATGGAGGCGGCCGCCCCCCTCCAAATCTGGCGAAGCCGGATTTTTTGTAAGGGGGACCTTTATGTTTTTAAAATTTTCGGTCGGACAGGTGGATAAATAAGGATAGTGGTTGGGCGGGGGAGGGCCTCAGCGGGCGGGGGGGGGGTCGCGCTCACCCTTTGTTTTTGCTGATTTTTGGGGGTTGGGTTCGTCGGTTTTTGTGTTTGGTTTTGGGCTTTGCGTGGGTTTTTTTCTTTTCGTTTTCTCTTTTTTCCCGCTCGCGGTTTTTTTTCCTGCTGCGGGTTTTTGGGTTTTCTTGTTTTTTTTTCGTTTTTGTGTTGGCTGCGTTTTTTTTTCTTTTCTTTTTTTGTTTTTGTTTTGTTGTTGCTTTTTTTTGTTGTTTTTTGGTTTTTCTGTGTTTTTGGTTTTTTTTCTCCTCCGGGGGCTTGTTCTGCCTGCTGTTTTTGTGTTTGGTTGGGGGTTGTTGCGTGGGCCCTCCTTGTTGCTTTTTGTTTTTTTTTTTTCGCCTTCGGCCGTGGGCGCCGCGCCCTCGCGTGGGCTTCGTCGGGCCGCCGCCCGTGGTGCGCGGCGGCGCGTGCGCCGCTTCGCTCTCCCCTCCCCCAGCTGCGCCCCCGTGTGTTTTTGCCCCTTCTTTTTTTTGCGGTTGTCCTTTTTTTTGTTTTGTTTTGCTTGTTTGCTGGTCCGCCTTCGCGGCTCGGCGGCGGTCCCCGGGGCGTGTTTTTGCCTCCGGGGGGTTCCCGGGGTGTTTTTTTGCGGGGGGTGGTCCCTGTGTTTTTTTCTCGCTTGTCCTTTCTTCTCGATTTGCCTTTTTGCTTTTTTGGGATTGTCTGGTGGGGGGGTGGTCTGGGCCTTGGGGGGGGTTTTGGGGTCGTTGGGGGGGGGTCTGCTTGGGGGTCGGGCCGTGGGGGGGACGGTCACCCCCCCCCCCCCGAAACGGTCGCAAGATAGTAAAATTTGGGGGTTTTCAGAGGCTAAAAATTCAAAATTTTCTAGCGCCTCGCTAATCGCTCGGCGCCAAACTATGAAATAATTTTAGTACTACAATTGACGCCCAAAAACCAAAAATTTTTTCCGCTTCGCTTTGCTCAGCGGTCACTTCTTCTCTCGCTTCTGGTCCGGGGGTGTGGGGGGCCCCCCCTTGGCCCTATCCCCCCCCTAAGCTCACTTTTGCCCCTCCCCCCCATAGTATACATACATACCCCGCCCCTAGGCCCTTTCTAGCACCCCCCCTAGCATCCCAAATGCTTAACTGTCATTTCGTCAATTGTCTTCCGGCCGAAAATCGGCCCGGGATGACCCCCCGCTTTTTTTCAAAAAAACCCCCGGGTGTGACCCCCTGGAGGTCAAAAACCTCCACACCCCGGGGTGTGGACCCCCCCCTGAGCCGTTGAAGGTCGGTGACCTATGCTCGCTATTTATCTTGCCTAATGCTAATGTTATTTCAAAGTTAGTACAATATTTTTTATAAGTAATAAGTACTACACAGAAAGCAAAACAAACAATCATATTGATTTATTTATGTACCTCCCCACTCCTATATTTTTCAGCCGCCTATAGCATTGCGTCGTTACAACGGCAAAATGAGCCACAGTTCGTATAGAATATGTGTACCTGTGACTCGTTTTATATTTAAAACAGGACCCTATTAACTGCAGAATGAGTCACAGTAAAGTGTATTTTATAATGACAATGGCTCATTTTGCCGTAGTAATGACGACTGGCTCGGATTTTTTTCTTCATATAGGTAGGTATCATTAAAATTATGGAGTCGAGATGCTGCTCATGTGCTTTGGTTTACAATGTGGGTGTAGCCAAGGGGTCTGAAAAAGGTCTCTAAATTCCTTTTTTGTAAAATCCAGGCTTTGCCAATGTGTGCTAATGTAATTTTTAACTAAGAAAACATGTTTTTATATTTTTTATAAATAAGTACTACACAGAAAGCAAAACAAACAATCATATTGGTTGATTTATGTACCTCACCTCCCCCCTTCCATCTAAATTTTCCAGCCGCCTATAGCATTGGCTCGGATTCTTTTTCTAGATAGGTCCCCTAAAAAACATGGAGTCGAGATGCTGCTTATGTGCTTTAGTTTACAATCTGGGTGCAGCCAAGGGGTCTGAAAGGTCTCAGGCTCTGCCAATGTATGCTAATGTAGTTTTTAAATAAGAAAACAAGTTTTTACCGCTTAAAACATTAGATAATACGTTATTAGGCCAAAAACAGTGTATTATACAGCTTTATCTACGTTTATCCCTGCTTTTTTAACGTTTTTAAAAATTAAAGGCAAATTTCGGGGGGAGGGGACGGAGCCCTTCCCGAAATTTTTTTGCACTACTACAATCCGCCCCCCCCAAATGAAAGCCTAGGAAAGTCCCTGGTTAAACCCCAAATTAAGGAGGGGGTTTAAAATGCGAGAAACTAAAAATACTCATATCGTTTTTTTTCTGAAGTGCATTTTACCCATATCGTTTTTTGACTTTGAAGGAAAAATAGGTAAAAAACGCTAAGTTTAGGTCAAAAAGCCCTTTTAATGGATTTTTGAGCTTTTTTTTGTTTAAAAAATTCATTTTGATCTCAAAACTTAAGTTTGGAAACAGTTAGAGGTCATTTTAAAGATTTTTTTCATTTTACCAAAATTGGCGGTTACGGTTAATCTTTTCTCTCTCCCCCTCTCAATTCTGAGTGGGGGTGGGGTTAAATCTCCCTTCTCAGAATCTGGAGGTTAACATAGGTGAGAAAGGGGGGGGGGCAGGGTGAGGTCCACCCCCCTAGCCTCGAAATTTTGGGACCCCCCTAGACGAAAATCTAGGGGGCCCCCTCCCCCTAAATTTCCGAATTTTTTACCCTTGACCCCCCTCTAGATTTTGAAATCTGACCCCCCTTCCCCCTCGGGAAAATTTTAGGTACCTTTTTTATACTAAATTTTTTTCCGAAAACGTGAATTTTCATCACATATTCATGCTTTTACACCCTTTTTATACATGAATATGGCTTTTTATTCAATAAAATCAATGTAGTATTAAAATAAAATAGGTATCCTATAAAAAGAACAATTATTAAAGTTATTTTGTTATTATAAAATAGGTATCCTATAAAAAGAACAATTATTAAAGTTATTTTGGTTTAAAACTGTTTTGCTTTGGACACCGGACCCCACCTGACCCCCTCTAGATTTCAAAATTTCGCACCCCGGGTCGACCCCCCCTAAAAAGCTAGGGGGGTCCGGACCCCCCTGGGACCCCCCTCCTAGAATTCAAATTTCGATTTACCCCGGGTAACCACCCCCCAAGCTTCCCCGACCGTGGTCACCTATGGGGGTTAACCTCCCCCCCTGTGCCCATGTATGGTTCCCCCAAAAAAATCTCGATTATAACCGACACCCCCTATAAAATTTGGGGGTATCCTGAACATCCTTCCTTCTCCTAAAAATTGGGGGGTTCCAGAACTAAAAACGCTAAAAATGAGGTATGTGAAGTATACCGCAAAAGTTTTTAGGGACACTCTACACTGCCCCCCAAATTTCGAAGGCCGGATATACCCCCCCAAAAAAGCCCTTGCGCACCTATGCCCCAGAGCCCCTTTCAGGGTTACTATTTATTGACCCCCCTTCAGACCCCCCAAAATAAAATTCTGGGCACGCCACTGCTCCATACCTCTACTCTACTTAGCTTTGGCTAAGTATTTGCTTTTGTCTCTTCATGCAGCTCTAGCTCCATGATTGTTCAACTATTATATTTATCACTTTAAATACTATTATAATTTAATTACTTTGGGTTTTTCTAGTTATTTAATAAAAATATATATGAATAAGAAAAAATAGAGGAAAACAGAAAAACCCAAGACAAAGACATGAAAAAAATTTAAGCAAAAATAGTAAAAAGAGCCTAACTAAAGATAATTTAATTAATAGATTAATAAACAGCATAGAGTGCTAAAATAAACCGAACATTAAAATTTAATTAAAAAAATGTCTCGCTTCTGTTAATCACCTAGCCATATTTAAAAAAAAAGAAACTTCTTGAAGGAGGCAAACAGGAGCTCGGCGGACGTTAAGTCATTCCGATTTGGGTATTTTTTTTCATTTTTGGGCGGATGGGAGCAATAAACCGGGGGCGGGAACAGCTACTACTGTGCCATTGAGCCACCAGGACTGTGCTGACCTTTGGGCAGCACCTAACGGGCCTACGGGTTCCACTACCACCTAAACCTGGTTGCTGGATCTTTTCTTTTATAGAAATGTGTCCAGCGTGGCATGGCTAGAGTGTTTGTTGTTGTACGTCGGCCACACATGGCAGTTTTCCATCTAGCAAACCAGTGGACAAATACAGCTCTATTGTGTGTGGAGTTTGTACCACTAGCCTTGCAGGAACACCTATACTGACCATGTACGACGTTAAATAGTAAGATCAATATTAGGCGCCACTTAAAAAATCCTTTAGACAAAGACCTCGGAATGAGTGAATACTGCATGTAGTGAACACTCTAGCGGTAAAGGTTGCCAACATCATTATTAATGTTGGACGAAGAGTCTTATTAACCATAGGGGTGAAACATTTTTGCCCCTCCTGGCTTGTCTTAGCGCCTGCCCTTTGCATAATCTGCATAGGGAAGATAAGTTTCAGGTTATCAACAACAACAACAACACTAATGCACAGGTCTGTTATTACAGTATAATTAGAATTTAATAATTAAAGTTAATTTACTTTCGTCGATCTAAACATTAGTGCTTGGATTGGATTAATTGCATGGTAGAGTGACTGATGGAAATATATATTTGCAAAAATATATGCCGACTGTTTTCAAGGGGTACTAGAATTCTTTTTCTTTATAATAAAAAATAGTGTTTAGCCGTTAAAAACGTGATAATACTTCGAGCTTAGAACCGGAACTGGCCAAAAAATCAGAGTGACACCGGCCCAGTGTCTGGCACCGGTGCATTTCTAATTTAAACATTCTTTTCTTAAATTTTAATATTGTTAGATAACAAAATCTTTTTTCCATGTTATTGGTTTATGTTTAATAGGTGTTTTAAGCTATTTCTTTCTTTAAAAACAAGTAAGGATTTGATTTCTGTTAGTATGTTCTGCTCTCTATTTACTTTAATAATATTTTGGATTAGTTTTTTTCCTTCTTCTTAATAATAAAATCAGTGAAATTTATCAAAATTAAAAAAAACTGCATTTTTTACCTCAAGAAACCTATCACATGGTAAACTGATTGCTGGAGAATATGTTTTACTGTTTAATTTCGACTTTTTGGATAAGTTTTCTTTAAACAATTGAAACTGCAAAGGTCCATTTGATTTATTTAAACAATCAATTTTTTCTTGGCAACCAGCAGAGAAAGGGTTGTCAAAGTTTAATCTTCGTTTTACTTTTGTATTTTTCGTTTCAACCGTATTTTTCATTATTTTTTTATTTTCTTCATTAAATTTATTGCTTCTCTAAAACAAAAGTAATACCAGTTTTCATATAGTTAACTCCAATATTATTTTTAATATTTTAAAATCAAGTAGAAAGTGCAATCAAGTAGAAAGCTTAAAAATGCAATAAAAATTTACTTTAATAATAAATAATAATGCAATAATAATGGCTTTTTGAATTTTGACCTAAATTAACGTTTTCTATCTTTTTTTCTTAAAATCGAAAAACGATATGGGTAAAATGCACTCCAGAAAAAAAACGATAGGGTAAAATGCGTTTCTTGGATTTTAACCGCCCCCCTAATTCCGGGTTTAACCCTCCCCCCTCACTCCAGGATGTATGCATAGGGGGTAGTAAGGTTCACCCCTCTCCTAGCCTCAAAATTTTAAACTTCTCCTCTAGAAAAAAAATCTAGTTTCTTCCTCCTCCCAGGAACGTAACCAGGAGGGGCCAGGGGCGGCCGTCCCCCCACACTTTGAAACGGTCGGCTAAGGGTAAAAATAAGGATAGTGGTTGGGCGGGGGGCCGCCCCCCCAAATGATCGCTAGATGGTAAATTTGGTTTTGAGAGGCTAAAAATTTAAAATTCTCTAGCGCCACGCTAATCGCTCAGCGCAAACTATAAAATAGATTTTGTACCATGATTAATCCTCAAAAATTAAAAAAATTTGCTTTGCTCAGCGGTCAACTTCTGTAATATGCACATTTTTTGCTATTTATCTTGTCTGATGTTATTGACAAAAGTACAATAAACAATAAGTACTGCACATCAAGCAAAGCAAACAATCATATTTGGTTGATTTGTGTACCTTCCCCCTTCCTAAAATTTCCAGCCGCCCAGTCCAGCTATGCATAGATGTTTTTGGTCAGGTCGCTAGGGGGCGATCGAACCCAGGGTGGAAAGCCAAAAATTTTTAGATGGGGGGTCCGGATCCCCTGGCTTTTTAGGGGAGGTCAACCCCGAGTGTGAAATTTCAACTTTAGGGGGGTCAAAGATGTCCAATTTTCTAACAAAATTTTTTTAACTTAATATTTTAAGTGTTTTTAGGTCTAATATTGAATTTTATGTACTAAAACCGCCTATTTAGGCCTAAAAAGTGTATTTAAACACTGTTTTTAACTAAAAAACCGTGTTTTTGACAGTAAATTAAAAAATATGCTTCCAAATTGGTTGGAAGGGGGGGGGGTCAGCCTCACTAGGGGGGGTCAGGCTGGACCGCTCTCGAGCTTTGGGGGGAGGGGGGCTGGATTTTTTTAGGGGGGGTCCAAAATTTTGGCTCTAGGGAAGGGGGTGGACTCCTCTGTCCCCCCCAACAAAAAAACATCTATGCAGCTATGGCTTGGTAATTTTTTTCATAGGAACCCATGGCCTGGGCGTAGCAAGGGAGAGGCTCTAGAGTCTAGACTCTTCCCCCTTTTGGGTCGGCAAAACTAAAAATTTATGGTTAGATTTATAGGTGTGCGGGGGTGGTTATACTCCTCTCAAAAAAATTCCAATTACTGCCGACACCCCCCCTCCCAAAAAAAATTTGGAAGTACCCCAAACACATAGATGGGCAGCCTCCTCGATTTTTGGGGGTATATCAGACCAGACCCCCTAAATTTTGGAGGGGTTTCCCAAAAATTTTTTTGGGGTATACCTCAAATACCCATTTTTTAGTGTCTTTAGTACTGGGACCCCCCAAATTTTAAGGAGGGGGTGTCCGGGGGGGGGGGGGGGGGGGGGGGGGGGTGGTTTGGGTGGTTGGGTTGGGGGGGGTTTTTTTTTTGTTTTTTTTTATTTTTTTTACCCCCAAACTTTAGGGGGGAAGTGTCAGCTATAATTGGGATTTTTTTTGGGAGGGTATAAACCCCCTCTGCCTACCTATGCCCAGACACCCTTCCCCCCACCCCTAAAATTTTCAGGGTCCCAGTACTCAAAATGCCAAAAGGTCAGACCTGTGCACAGTCTGGAAATGCCCCCCCGTTTTATTGGAGGATTTGCCCCCCTGTTTTATTGCCCCCCGCCAAAAAATGAAAAAGTACCGTAAAATTATGACGCCATTTTTGACCTATGATGACGCCATCATCGCGAGTTTTTTGCAGTTTTTAGCCTATTTCAATGTATTTTAAGCCATTTTAGACCTATTTTTACCTTATTTTCGTTTTTTTGTCCCTTTTTTCTCTTTTCCCTTCTTTTTTCTCTTTTTTTTTCTTTCCCCCCTGCTTGCCCTCCCTCCGTTTTATTGCCCCCCACCGTTTGAAAAAAGTTGCCCCCCCGTGCCCCCTCATTTTGGAATTGCCCCCTCCACCCTGTTTTAACCCTGGGGGCAGTGCACAGGTCTGCAAAAGGTACAAGTTCCATACGTGTACCAAAATTTGATTTGACCAATTCAAAAGTAATTGCAAATTTTAAAACATCTTTATAGCGTAAATTGAACACGTAGACCTCATTTTTGTGGTTATTTTTTGAATTTAAGCTTTTGAAAAAAGTTATGAGTCAATTTGTAGTCGTACCCAAAAATAGCCCTTTTTTGGCATGACAATTTATGTTACAAAGGAAATTTTTTTATTAGGCCTTTAATCAAATTAATATTTTATAATGTTTTATAATAACTGTTTATATAATTTATAATACCCATCAAATTTTAGTAGCGAAGAAATTCACATTTTTGAAAAACAACTTGTTTTAATAAAAACAATTATATTACAATTTTGTTGGATTTTTAGGTTTTGCTTAGGCTTAGGAACAATATTTTGGTGAAAACTAAGTTTAAATTAGCGTTTAAAGCAAAAAAAATTGTTGTTCATGTTTTTGGTGGTCCATGTGACTTTCGAATTTTCAATTTTTATGAAAATTTTTGAGTTCTTTAGACTTTGTTTTTTGTTTGTTTGAGTTTGTTGGTTTACAAATTTTTTCCTTAACATCATAAATTGCACATGCTGAAAAAGCCCATTTTTGGGTATAAATTGACTTATAACTTTTTACCACTAGCTTAAATCTCAAAAATAACCACAAAAATGAGGTCTACGTGTTCTATTTAGGCTATATAAATGTTTTGCAACTTGTATTTACTTTTGGATCGGTCAAATCAAATTTTGGTACACGTATGGAACTTGTACCATGCCAAAAATGGGGTATATGTGCATGAGGTATACAGGAGAGGATAAACCCAGGTGAAAAACACCGTGGTGATGTTAGCGCTCGTCGAGAGAGATAGCGCCCGTCGAGAAACTAGAGTATACATTGTGCACATATTTTAAACTTTCCAAATTTTTCATTTCCTAACTGGTATTAATGAAAAAATTTAACTAATATAACATTTTTGCGACTTAAGTTTTTGATATTAAAGTTTTTATTATTTTTTTTAATTTGACATAATTTAATAAAACCCATGTAAACAATAATTTTACACATTAAGCTGGCGCCCATCAATAAATTCTTATTGATTTAAGTCGTAAAGCTTTAATTCATGCTTAGAATCAATCTTTGTGACCATTTTTACAAGATGATGTTATTTTGTTTTGTTTATATTCAATAGGTATATTTTATATAAAATTTTTAAATTTAATTTCTCTCGACGGGTGCTGGGGCTTGTCCATGCAATAGAGTGGTCCTTATTTCCCCCGCCTGTCGAGGATTTTTTTAATTTTACATTTTTTCTTAATAAAAAAACATCAACAGTCAGGGCCGTAGCCAGGGGGGATTAATCCCCCCTCAAATTCTGGGAAGGCAAAAAATTTTGTAAGGGTCCCCCTTTGGGTTTTTTTAAAAAATTAGAAAAATTTTTTTCAAATTTTTTAAATTTTTAAATTAAAAGAAAAATTTTTTTCCAAATCACTCTGTAATGTATTAAAGCATCTAAAATGAATTATTTAAAGTGTTTATTTAATTATTTAAAGGTTCTAAAAGCTCTTATTTATAAAAAAGGAATTATTTATAATTCAAAACATTAGTGCAGTGAGTTTAAATATATTGTATTTTTGTTTTGAGTGAAAATATTTGCATAAAACTATTTTATTTTGTTGTATTTATTTAAAAAAACAACAGAAAAAAATAAATAAAAATTCAAGTACTTAAATTTAGGTTTCCTGGTGCCTTTTAAAAACTTAAAAATTAAAAAAGTTTCCACCCGGGGGGCATTCTGCCCCGGCACCCCTGGATAAGGGCCTCCGCCCCTTGACCCTGCTGGCGGGGCTCCCGCCCCCCAGACCTCTCATTTCTGGCTCCCGCCCCAATTTCCTCGGTGGCCTCTTACAAAGCACCTTCCAAAAAATCCCTCCACAATCGGGTTGGCGATAGGTCACCGAGGGTGAGGGGGCTCACTCCCCCTACGGCCTTCTTAGACCTATCCCCCCCCCCTAAGGCCCATTTTTGACCCCTCCCCCCCCATCGACCCCTCTAACCCCGACCCCCCCCCTAAGGCCCATTTTTGACCACCCCCCCTAACTAGACAATCCCAAAAAATGCTTAAAAAATGGTCAAATTTCGTCAAAAATTGTCAATTTTGGTCAAAAAAATGGTACCGGGGTGTGACCACCCTGCTTTTTTTCAAAAAAAACACCCCGGGGTGTGACCCCCCCCCTGGAGGTCAAAAACCTCCACACCCGGGGGTGTGGACCCCCCCCCTGAGCCGTCGAAGGTCGGTGACCTATGATCCTGGCTACGGCCCTGACAGTATAAATAAAAAGCCTAAAACCATCGTAAAACTATTTATATTGGGGTTTTCTATAAAAAACTTTATATTTTAGTTATTTAAACGCGTCAAAATCACTGTGCACTAGACAAAAGCGAGGCTACCTGCTTTTTATCTATGCAAGGTTTATAGTAGTTCTTGACTGACAGGCGTTGTAGAGGTTCCCGGAAATTTCGTCTTCTACATCTCGTCTTCGGAAAACTCGTCTTTTGGATGCGATTTTGTGAACGCACTTTTCAAAAGACAAGTCTCTCCTATTTTTTGACTAAAACAATGCATTGAAAACCTTTTTTACCTAAGCCTAAGCAAAAGCCAAAAATCAAGCAAAATTTTAATCATGATAAACTTTTATTAAATGATTTATTCAAAAAACTGAGAACCTAAGCCTAAGCAAAACCTAAAAATCAAGCAAAACTTTATCATGGTATTTAATGACGCTTTTTGAACTGAAGAGTAAAAACTTATTTTTTTTCCTAAGCGTAAGAAAAACCCAAAAATCAAAGAAAATTTTATCATTGGGCCTAAAACCTTGCAAAAAATCAACTTTTCCAGATATTTTTTTCAAAAAAAACCCTAAAAAAACCCCATTCAAAAACAAATTTTGAAATTGTATTTTAAACTCTAAAAACAACCATTTTGTTTAATTAACTTTTACAAAAAAACCCCAAAAAAAACCCTATACAAATTTATTAACAATAGATAGAAAAGCACATAAATTACATGAAATATTTAGTTAATTAAAAACAAGATATTATAATCTGATTAAATTAATTAAAGCAGATTCTTTTCAAAAAGAACAACTTTAAACTCAAAATTTTGCACCACCGAGTCAACCCTCCCTATAAAGCTAGGGGGGACCCCCTCCCAGAATTCAAAATTGGATTTACCCCAGGTACAAAACATTGGATTTACCCTTCCCTTAGGCTACAAAACATCATTTATTTCTTTTACTAGTAGTTTAATCCGTTTTTAATGCCCGAAAATGGAACACATATTTAAAGTTAACCTAGAGAAACATGTTTTTCACCACTTTTTATCAAGTGAGTTTTTTAAACCGATTTTTCATGGGACTTGCACCGTATGATGGGACTTGCACCGTCAAATATAGTTTAAAAAAGTATGCTATATGTTGTATTTAACGTTAATTATATTAAATTATATTAAGAATATTATAAGTATTTTAAAAATTAAAAACAATAAATGTTTGTAATAAAAAAATATTTTAACTGCGCAGTTAGCCAGGGCCGGAATTTACAGAGGGATAATCCTCGGGCTAGCTCGGTGTTACAGATTACAGTAGGTTTCCGTATTACAAATTAC
>JASAMX010014550.1:0-12105 GCA_030248175.1 Microlaimidae sp. YZB2_3 | reverse complement strand
GTTGTGCTAGGTTAGGTTAGTGTTTGTCTACTATTCAGAGGGGTGCATCCCTCTGTCCCCCAAAAAACCCCTATGCTGACCCCTCTCCCCCCCGACCATAGGTGGGCAGCCTGTCGGATTTTGGGGGAGGGGTATAAGGAGGGGGGGGGTCAAATTTTAGGGGGGTGTCCGGCAAGACCCAAATTTTGAGGGGGGGGGGTGTACCCAATATTTCCGCGCTGCCTTAAAATGGGCTTAAAACATGTAAAAAAAGGTAAAACAAGCTTATAAATGCTTTAAAACTGTGTAAAACTAAAATAAGACCTTATTGCAAGTTATAAATTTTATTTTTTAATTTTTTTAATAATAATGTGTTTATATATTCTTATAATTAGATTAGAAATCATAGTTTTTTTAATATTACGTAATAATAGAATAGTTATATTATTGTCTTGGGGGGGGGGGGGGGGGGGGTGGGGGGGGGGGGGGGTATTATAAAGTCAAGTATCACAAACTTTTTAATCCATAATCTTATATTTAATTAAAGATTATATACATACATGGGCGTAGCTAGGGGGGGTTGTGGGGTGGGGCCCCCCCTTTTTGGGGTGGGGGGGGTGTTTGGGGGTGGAGAGAAATTTATTGGCTGTGCTGGCTGTTTTCTCTTGTGTGTTTTTATGTTTGTTTGAAATTTTTTGTGTTGCGTTTTTATGTTTCTTTTTAGGAAATTTGTTCAAAAAAAGAAATAAAAAGAATTGGGGGGTTTTTTGGTTTGATGGAGTAAGCCGAAATTAAGGAGTAACTTTCGAATCGGCTGCCGATAAGGGCGTAGCGAGTCTAGTCTAACCCTATCTTTGTTCGGCAAAGGGAAAAATTTGGGGTTAAACCTCCCCCCCCCCCCTTTTGCAGGGGCGTGCCCTGGATTTCATTTCTGGGGGGGCGGTCTGGGGGCACTACTAACTACTAACTCTGGAGGGGGGTCTGGGGGGCGGCAGCCCCCAGATATGGGAGGTCTAGGGGGCGAGAGCCCCCCAGATATGGGAGGTCTGGGGGGCGAGAGCCCCCCAACGGGGTCAAGGGGCGGAGCCCCTTGTCAGGGGGGTCCGGGGTGCAGAATGCCCCCCGAGGGAGAAAATTTTTAATTTAAGGCGCTAAAATACGCTTGAAATTCTATTTCCAGATGATACTTATTACAAAATTAAAGGTTTCTTATACCTACACATTTAAAACATGTGTTTAAAACGTTAATTAAAGGATAATATAGAGTTTATAGTAGTTTTATTAAACTGTATACCTTAACTACTGAACGGGATAATCGATTTGTAATTGAAAAACTAAGATAAATTGTCAATTAACAATTAACTCTCCGCGCGAAGCGCGGAAAATTTTTTCAGCCCTTTTATAACGCTTAAAAATTTTTCTCCGGGAGGCAAACTTGGGGGGGGGGTGTCCCCGACTACATCAAATTTAGAGGGGTGTCAGCAAAATCCAAAATTTTGGGGGGTATAACCCCCCCAACCCCCCCACCCTGCCCACCTATACCCCGACCAATTTGGAAGTATATTTTTTGTTTACTGTCAAAAACACGGTTTTTTAGTTAAAAACAGTGTTTAAATACAATTTTTAGGCCTAAATAGGCTGTTTTAGTGCATAAAACTCAATATTAGACCTAAAAATACTTAAATTATTGAGTTAAAAAAATTTTGTTAAAAAATAGGACCCCCTGACCCCCTCAATTTAAAATTTCGCACCCAGGGTCGACCCCCCCCCTAAAAAACCAGGGAGGTTCGGAATTGGAACCCCCTGGACCCCTAAAAATTTTGGCCTTCCACCCGGGGGTTGACCCCCCCTAGTGGACCCAACCAAAAACACCTATGTTTGTAGTATCAGTTTTCAAAAGTTTTTTTTTCTGAAAATGTTTTTGGGTCTATTTTTATGTTCAAATATGTTATTACTTTCTTTATAGTTGCTTTAAAGTAGTTTTGAGTTCGTTTTTACAAAAAAACTTAACTAAACAATTAGGTCAAAATTTTGCGATTGTCAGGGTAAATTTGGGTAAATTTGGCCACCATTTAAAAAAAGCTAGTTTTTTTGTAAAAATGAGCTTGAAACATAGATTTTCTTTTTTAAAACGTCTAGCGCACATAGGTGTTTTTTGGGGGGGGACAGAGGGGTGCACCCCCCCCCCCTAGAGCCAAAATTTTGAATTGTAACCAAAATTTTGGCCAAAACCCGGCCAACTTAGCAACACTTTACGGTACATACATTGTATTATCTAGGGTTTATAGACAATTTTTTCTCAGACAATAAAGTTATTTTCAAAAAGAATATTTGTTATTTATAAAAAAACAACAAATTTTCAACAAAGACATAGTTTTTATCTATAATTTATTTAATTCCCAGAAATTTTGTCTTCTACATTAGTCTTTCAATATTTCGTCTTCATAAAAGTTATCTTTTCAATGCGATTATGTAAATGTACTTTTTAAAAGACGAGTTTCTCATATTTTGCAACTTAAACAATGGATTGAAAACATTTTTTCCTACGCCTAATTAAAACCTAAAAATTAAGTTAAATTTTACCATGATAAATTTTTTATTTAATAATTTGTTTTAAAAAACTGCGAACCTACGCCTAAGCGAAACCTAAAAATTAAGCAAAATTTTATTGTTAGTAACATAGGTGTTTTTGGTCGGGTCCGCTAGGGGGGGCGTCCACCCCCGAGTGGAAGGCCAAAATTTTTTAGTGTGACGGGGGTGGGTCCCAGGGGGGGCGTCCCGGCTGGGGGGGACCCCCCTGGCTTTTTAGGGGGAGTCGACCCTGGGTGCAAGATTTCAAATTTAGAGGGGGGTCCAATTTTTTAGCAATTTTTTTTTTAACTCAATAATTTAAGTGTTTTTAAGTCTAATATGGAATTTTATGTATTAAAACAGCCTATTTAGGCCTAAAAAGTGTATGTAAACACTGTTTTTAACTAAAAACCCGGGTTTTTGACAGTAAATAAAAATATATACTTCTAAATTGGTCGGGAGGGGGGGAGCGGGTCGCTAGGGAGGTGGGTCAGGCCGGACCGCCCTCGAGCTTTGGGGAGAGGGCGCCCTGAATTTTTTCTAGGGGGGGGTCCAAAATTTTGGCTCTAGAGGGGGTCACCCCTCTGTCCCCCCCCAAAACATCTATGGTTAGTAGTAAATTTGTATTTTAATAGTATATTTTTTAAATTGAAGAGTAAAAACCTTTATTTTCCTAACCCTAAGGGACACCTAAAAATCAAGCAAAACTTTATGGTTTGGGCGGAAACAGAAACTCACCTGGTTATAATACGTTTACAAAATCGCATCCAAAAGACAAGCTTTCCGAAGACCAGATGTTTAAAGATGTAATGTGAAAGACAAAATTTCCAGACACCAATTTATTCATATGATACCAAATTATTTCAAGCATACAGGCTCTCAAAATTTGGCTACAGCAAAACATACAGGCTCTCAAAATTCATGCGCGGAAATTTGTGCGCTAACTTTATATACGTGGGGGCTGGACATAAGGACGACTGGAAAGTGGACAAGCTCCAGCACCCACCGAAAAACATAGTTTTATATCATTATTAAACCGTAAATTTTTTTCAAAATTAAGAAAATATAATCCAAAAATTTGTTGCTATTGCATTGCTTCCTTCAATTCAAGCTTTGGTTTTTTTGTTGTTCTTGATTGACCTTATCTTAAAAATAATGTCTTGTTGGTGCTTTTTAATAAGTAAAAGATTATTATTAGGATTATTATTATCTAGGGGTCCAGGGGGGAGGGGTTTCATACCCTCTCTAGCTTTTTAGGGGGGGTCGACCCAAGGTAGTCCAGTTTGAAATCCACAGGGGGATAAGATCAGAGGGGTTCTGGTTTTCAAACAAAAGACCTGTGCACGGTCTGAAAATGCTCCCCCGCTTTATTGGAGGATTTGCCCTCAGGCAGGCCCCCCCCCTCGTTTTATTGCCCCCCTCCCCCCGTCCAAAAATAAAAAAGTACCCAAAAACTACGACTCCATTTTGGCATTCTTCAAGAACAACGGTGTCCAGAAATTTGAACGCCAGCACTTGATCGCCGAGCATTTGACCGCCAACATTAGAACGCCGAACACTTGAACGCCTAGGATTAGACCGTCGAGCATTAGACCGCCGCAGTATTGCATATAATTTTTATGCAAATTTCTGTTTTCCGCCACCTGCAAAGAATTATAACAGCACAGCACTACAACAGTATAAACTCCCCAAAACTAAAAAGTTTTAGTTTTTTTATTTTTGTCTTTGCGAAACAAACTATGAATGAAGTATAAACTTTTTAATTTTTAGGTTTTGCTTGAGCCTAGGAAAAAAATCTTTATTAACACCATTAAATAAATTTATCATAAAAAATTAATTTGATTTTTAGGTTTCGCTTAGGCTCAGCAAAAACAGTTTTAAATTATTAAAGCACTAACCATTCACTAAGTTTTTTCTTTCTTTAATTTCAGGTTTTGCTTAGGCTTAGTTAGGAAAACATAAATTTTTGACTCATCGTTTATTGTTAAAACAACATTGCTTTGTTTAAATATTTTATTGAAAACATTTTTTTATATTCTATTGAGTTTTTTTATACTTGGGGGGAGTTTATACTACCTTGGCTGGAAGTTTTAACGCCTGTTTTAATGCAACGCGTACTGCGGCGGTCTAATGCTCGGCATTCTAATGCTGGGGGTCTAATGCTTGGCAATAAAGTGCTGGCGTTCAAATTTCCTAGAATCAAAACAACCCACTCAAGTGGTCACTGGAAAGAATAATTGTTTAAAACCTGTTATTTTTCAAGTAAATTATCGTAATAAAACTCACAAATAACATTTATCGTGAACTTTAGACCTTAATTTCCCTAAGCAACCTAAACGAAACCTTAAAATCAAGCTATTTTTTGTTTGATTTTGAAGTTTTGATTAGGTTGCGTAGGAAAACTAATGGTCTATCTATAGTCCACGATTTAGGTTGTTTATGTTGTATTTAAGTTGTATAATGATAATTTTTTAAAATTTATCACTTTGTTAAAGATAGATTTATAAAAAAATATTTTAAGTTAATGAGTTCTTGAAAAATTATGGTTTTAAACTGGTTCGTCCATGTTTAAAGTAGTCCATCTTTCCGGTGACCACTTGAGGTTGTTCTAAAAGAATGCCGCCGTTGTTTTTAACCTATTATGACGTTATCATCGCCAATTTTGGCAGTTTTTAGCCTATTTCAATGCTTTTTAAACCATTTTAGACCTATTTTTACTTAAATTTCGCCTTTTTTGTCCCTTTTTCCCTTTTTTTTCTTTTTTCCCCCTTTTTTTCTTTTTTTTTCCTTTCTCCCGTGTTTTGCTCAGACCTGTGCACGGTCTGGAAATGCCCCCCCCGTTTTATTGGAGGATTTGCCCCCCCTTCGTTTTATTGCCCCCCCCCCCCTGCCAAAAAAATCAAAAAAATGATAAAGTACCCTAAAATTATGACGCCATTTTTGACCTTTGATGACGCCATCATCGCGAATTTTTTGCAGTTTTTAGCCTATTTCAATGTATTTTAAGCCATTTTAGACCTATTTTTACCTTATTTTCGCTTTTTTTGTCCCTTTTTTCCCTTTTCACTTCTAGTTTCTCTTTTTTTTCTCCTTTTTTTTCTTTACCCCCTGCTTGCACCCCGTTTTATTGCCTCCTCCCGTTTCAAAAAAGTTGCCCCCCGTGCCTACCCATTTTGGAATTCCCCCCCGTTTTAACCCGGGGGGGGGGGCAGTGCACAGGTCTGTTTGCTTGCCCCCCCGTAATCCCCCCGTTTTAAAAAAAGTTGCCCCCCGTGCCCCCATTTTGGTATTGCCCCCAATAAAACCCCGGGGGCAGTGCACAGGTCTGAAACAAACTCACATTAAATCATTTATTTAAGGCCTTGATATAGATTTTTATATACTAAAATAGGCTATTTATGTATGAAAATAGTACAAAAGTACTGTTTTTTTTACAACAAAACCGTGTTTGTGATGGGACAGTAAATTTTAATGTAGACTCAAAAGTTGGCTCGGAAAGGGGGGGTGGTCTATTAAAATTCCAGAAAGGGTAGGGTGTCCAAATTTTAAAATTTTGTGAGGAGGGTGGGGGCTAAATTTTTTTCTAACAGGGGGAAGGTCCAAAATTTCGAGGCTAGGGAGGGTGGTGCGGTTTGGACCCCACCCCACCCTCCCCCCTCCCCTATGCTCATGCAGCAGCAGGTGGCCCCAGTAGGTTTTTTTAGTTTTAACTTAATTTCAAAATTTATTTGTTTTTCGTTTATTTAAAAATGTTTAACCAATTTGTTACACTTATAAAAAAAGTTGTATAAATTTAAAATGTTAAATTCAAAAAAAGTGTTTTGGTGTTCAATAAAAAAAATTGATTTTTATTGAACTTTAATTTATTTAATTAATATTGATTAATAATAATTGATTGATTAATATTGAAGTTAGAAGCATGATAACTGCTTGAATACTGCTTTAAATGGATTAAAAATATGGTTAAATATGTGTGTAGTCTATATTTTTGCGCTTATTTAATGAAAATTGTTAGTTTTCTAAAAATAGCCCTTTTTTCTCTAAAAATAGCCCATTTTTCAAACTTTGGCATTTTTGAAAAATTTTGATAGCCCCTTTTGCCCCTTTTTGTCAAAAAAATAGCCCCTTTTTCCATTTTAGACCTGACAACCCCAGGAACAACAGTCAACACCAACAGGTTTAAATGATTAAATAACTATTCACTTCACTTAATGTTTTCTTTGATTTTAAGTTTTACTTAGGCAGGTTTAGAAGAAATTTAGTCTTTTGACTCATCGTTTATTGCCAAAACAACATTGCTTTGTTTAAATATTTTTAATGAAATCATTGTTTTATATTTTGTTTTTTTTATTTTCAGGGGGAGTTGAAACTACCTTGAGTTTTCACGTCTTTCTTAAAGCCACGCGTACTACAGCAGTTTAATTCTGGGCGGTCAAATGTTTGGCATTTGAGTGCGCGGCGGTCAAATGCTGGCGGTCTAATGCTCGGCGATCAAGAACTGGCGGTCGAATTTCCTAGAAATCAAAAAAAATAAGAACAAAGTGAAGCGAATATTTTGTGTTTAAATGAGTAAAAGTCGTTTTTTCACGTTTGAGATTTCAATAATTTTTTGTTTTAATGAAATGAAGTGACGTACAATTTTGGTCTTTTTTTATATTTCTTTTCAAAATTTTGTTCAAAATTTTAATGTACAGTCCGACATTTTCTTGTGTTATTATTCTTGGTACCAACCAGGGCCTGTGCCAGGATTTTTGAAAGGACGGGGCCAGAGTCTAGAAAATTGAAAACGGAATATAAATGCGGCGCGAAGTGCCGCATTTTGCGCTGAGAAGCGGCGCCAGGGCGAAATTTTTTGATTTAGCATTAAAAATTCTCAAAATTAGGGCTTAAAAATACCTATTTACATTGAATTCAAGGCAGCCAGGCCGGCAGAATCCACTTTTGGCATACCCCAGAAAGAAGGTAGGGAGGGAGGACCTGCTCCCCCCCCCCCCCGCCCCTCCCCCCTTCCTTATTTTTTACAAAAAAATTTAGGGGGTACATTATGGGTTGTAAAAATGGTAACCATTGGGTGAATCGAGTTGAAATTTATATTTTTGAGATCAGCGTGTCTAAAGCTTTGATATGAGTATAAACATGAGGGTATTATAATAAATATATAAAAAAGACCCCCTAAAAAATTTTGTGGGTACATTATGGGTTGTAAAATTGGTAACCATTGGGTGAATCGAGTTAAAATACATATTTTTGGGATTAGCGTGTCTAAAGCTTTGATATGAGTATAAACATGGGGGTATTATAATAAATATATAAAAAAGACCCCCTAAAACTTTTTGGGGGTACATTTTGGTGGTAAAAATGGTAACCATTGGGTAAATCGAGTTGAAATTTACATTTTTGGAATAAGCCTGTCTAAAGCTTTGATATGAGTATAAACATGAGGGTATTATAATAAATATATAAAAAAGACCCCCTAAAAATTTTTGGGGGTACATTTTGGTGGTAAAAATGGTAACCATTGGGTTAATCGAGTTGACATTTATACTTTTGAGATCAGCGTGTCTAAAGCTTTGATATGAGTATAATCATGAGGGTATTATAATAAATAATATATAAAAAGACCCCCTAAAAATTTTTGTGGGTACATTATGGGTTGTAAAATTGGTAACCATTAGGTGAATCGAGTTGAAATATATATTTTTGGGATTAGCTTGTCTAAAGCTTTGATATGAGTACAAACAAGACGGTATTATAATAAAATCATCTCTTAAGAATTTTAAGGGATACATTGATGGGTGCAAAAATGGTTAACCACTGAAGAAAATTAAAAAACCATATATTTTTAAAATCAGTGCGTCGAGAGCTTTCATATGAGTATAAACATGTCACTTAAAATAAAAAAATGACAAAATTACCATTTTTCAAAATTGGGGGTATTTGGGGGTATGTAAGTGTAACCGTGTAACCATAAAAAAATTTTGGTCTAAAATTAATATTTTTGAAATCAGCTCGCATAGAGTTTTCAAACGAATATAAACACGGCTTATAAATAATAAAAACAAAAAAAATCACCCCTTACTAATTTTGGGAGTACAAAGGCGTCTGTATTTTGATTACCCGACCATTTAGAGCAAATTTTTTTATATTTTTGAAATCAGTACGCCGAAAGCTTTAAAATTATATATTACTCGCTTATGTAGAGGGGCTGTGTCAAAAGTTTTATTTTTAGGGGTCAGTCATTGCAGTGCCTTAGGGCATCAAGATTTTTTGGGACTATCACCAAAATGTCGGACTTAAATTTCCGCATAAATCCCCCGGTCTCAGGCCTGTGGCTCTAACAGTTTTTGAGCATGATGCCAAAATATGCATTTGGTGTCCCCCATACAAAGATTTTTAGCAAAAATCGTGAAATTGACCCCCTTTAACCTCTCGAGGAACCCGACCCAAGTAGGTTACCCCTAACAAATTATATATTTTTGAGGTCAAAAAAGTATGGGCAATCTGCAAAAGAATTTTCAGACGTAAAACCCCATATGGTAAAAAGTTAGAAATTTGGCCGAAAAAATCGACCGTAAATTTCGGAAATTTTGGGGCTCTACTCTAACCCCCCAAAATTTTTGAAAAAATTTTTTTTAGGAGGTAGCCAAAAGTACAAGGACCTTAACGCGAGATATTTGCATATTGATCGCGGCGCGTTCAAAAGTTATAAGACCGCAAACAAAAAATTTTTTGTCAACTTTTTTCCAGTATCGCTATAAAAAAACAGAGTAGTTTTGGTGATGGGCTGTTTCGGTTACTGGTTCCAGATGTTTCAAGCAAAATTCGGAATTCCGGTTTGGTTTGTGTTTGGGATTTTTTTAAAATCTTAATTCCGGTTCTAGTTCCAGTATTGCTGGGGGTTTTACAGTGTGATAGGCAGTTCCAGGTTCCGGATGTTCCATGCAAAATTTGGAATTCTGGTTCCGGTTCCTGTTCTGGATTTTTGACAAATTTCAATTCCGGTTTGAGTTCCTGTTCTCAATTTTGGGAAAATCTCAATTCCAGTTCTGCTTCAGGTTCCGGGGTTCCGTAGTTCCGTTCCGCCCATCACTAGACTTTTTATGAGTGAGAATTTAATACCTTTCCAAAGACGAGTTTTGTTAAATTTTCAGTACCTTACTTTAAAAAAAAACAATATTCCCATCTTTTTAAAACTTAGGTAAATCGGTTATTATTCAACATATTGTCTGAAAGATTGTAAAAACCGCTTTTTTAGTTTTAAAAATATAACAAAATTGTCTTTAATTTACGTTTATTTTAAATATTTTAATTATTTTATATTCTGTTGTCAAATCTTCAAACTAACAATATTTAGCCTCACGCACGCTTTCATTCATTTGAATTTATTTGAGACAACAGATGAATTTCCCTCGCTTTTTGAGATTGATTGGAAACAACCCGAAGGATTTGCGCCACAGCAAAAGAGTAATCTTGCTAATTTATTTTACGAATAATGTGGTAAGATGTAAAGCAATATTGTCGTAATGTGGTGAGCTGTTTGCCAGACAAAATTATAAAATTTTAAATCTATAAAAAAATTTATTTTATTATTGTTTCTGTGTGTACCTACTTGTGTACTTACAATTTTTAGGCCTAACTAGGCTGTTTTAGTATATAAAATTCAATATTAGAATTAGACCTAAAAACACTTGAATTATTGATTTTAAAAAACTGTAAAAAAATCGGAGCCTCTGACATCCCTAAATTTATAAACTCGCACCCGGGGTTGAGGTCGACCCCATCCTCCACTAAAAAGCCAGGGGGATGCGAACCCCCCCCCCTCCCCCTGGACCCCCCCTTAAAAATTTTAGTCTTCCACCTGTGGGTGGACGTGGACCCCCTTAGCGGACCTGACCAAAAATATCTATGTATGCAACCAAAACCAACCAGCCCTTCTGCGTCTACCTAAAAATTTGGTGGTCACGTTGCATACCTAAATATTAAAAGCACAAAAAATGGGTTTTTGTGGGATACATTTTCCCTCCCCCAAAGAAATCCTTGGATTAAACGTTTTTGGTCATACCAAAATATATACGTTGTAGTCGTTGTAGCAGGTAGTGTATTTTATAGGTACTTGGATTTTTCTATTCACATGATGATCCCCAATAATTTTTTAGCTCATATCTTGTTGTTTATTTAGTACCGGACCTGTTGTAATGCTCTTCATGTAAAGACAGCAGCATGCATATCTTGCGTATTAGGTGTTGCGTACCTTGGGATTCTGGCCGCTCTTGTAAGCTTCAGCTTTATGGGATCAGGTAACTAATTTTTTTTTATTAAAGCAGAGATAGACATCTTTTGTAAGCATACGTGAAAATTTTCAAAATAAATTATATTGTGAAACTCTTTTTTTTGCAAAATAAATTATACTGTAAAGTAAAACGAACATACGGTGTAGTTAAATTGGTTTAGGGGTGGTAGGTAAGAAAAATTATAAATTAAGGAAGTAAAAAGGTCAAGCAAGATTACATTTTAATTTTGTTTTTATGTGAACTTTTAGTATAAATTTTGTAATAATACAAGAAACCAACTCTGTTGTGTTTGCACATTATACTTCACCCCACAGTGTGCAGGCAGGGGCAGGCGACAAAAATTTTGTCAGTTTATAGATAAGCATTGGAGCATGTGTGGGCAGTCTCCTGAATTTGGGGGGTATACCCGACCCTCCAAATTTGGGGGTGTCCCAAAAAAATTTTGGGGTATACCTCAAATACTCCATTTTTAGCGTTTTTAGTACTAGGACCCCCCCCCAATTTTAGGGGGCGGTGTCCGGGGTATTCTCAAATTTTAGGAGGGGTGTCGGCTACAATAATGATTTTTTTGGGGGGTATAACCCACCCTCGACCCCCCTGCCAACCTATGCATTGGAGGCAGGCTGTGGTTCCTTTTTCCCTGATCTGCAATTTTCAGGGTCACCCCTCCCCCTTCCTCAAAATATATTGATTTACTTCTTTGTGCAAAACCTAGGAGAGACTGGATACGTGATACCTTCCTTCTGAAGTTTTCTTTCCTAGTTTTTAAAGGGCCATATTCCTGGGGTATTCACCATAGATCAACACGGTTACCGGAGCTTAGGGGCGGGTTTTTCTGTTAAAAATTAACGTTTTTTAAGAAAATTTAAGATAAAAATAATACTTAAAATTTTCCAGGGATCGAATAAAAATTTTATATTCTAGGAGGGTCAGCGGTCAGGGGTAAAAATTTAGAAATTTGGGGAAGAAGAAGGGCCTAGATTTTTGTCTAGAGGAGCGTTGGGGCCCCCCCCCCCCAACTTTTTAGGCTAAGGGCAAAAAAGCGAACCACCCTACCCCCTCCTTTCTTACCTATGATTGCAGTTCCGCTGCTGGAAAATCTCGTTTGCAGCCACCTAATGCTTCCTTTTTATTTAGTTTTTCGCTTCCTTTCATGGCCGACACACGCGGCTGCTGTAATATTATCTGTGACGGGAATTTTAGCAGTGCTAGGAATTAAACTTAACAGGTTCTTGATGGTGTATCCGCAAGTGGTAACTGAAGT
>JASAMX010014547.1:0-24286 GCA_030248175.1 Microlaimidae sp. YZB2_3 | reverse complement strand
TTTCTCGCTATTGATCTTGCATTAAATGTTATTGAAAAAAGTACAATAATTTTAATAAACTGCTGCTCAACTTTATTGTTGACGGCCAGCATTAATTTTAATACTGAGCAGCACTGACGCGGATATTTTTTTGCGGATCGCATCAGAAAGCATTCCAAGGTGTTAAGCAGTATAGTTTAATAGATCGCTTACATTTACAATAATAATAATAATTAAAATTCATTCAGGCTGCTCTGTCAACAAACAATGGGTGGAATAAACGATCCACTAACTGGAATATTTCTGCTTGGAGTTCTTGTTCCCTGGGCAAACAAGATTGTAAGATTGGTTTTCTTGTTTGTTTTTTTTGTTTTAGATATAATTGTTGTTTGTCTTTCAATTTTCATTTTATATAAGGAGATTGGGGTTTCCACGCAAACAATCTAACAAAGTCAATAACTTAAATAAAATTGTCAATCCAGACCTGTGCACTGCGCCCCCCGGGGTTTTATTAGGGAGGCAATACCAAACCGAGGGGGCACAGGGGGCAATTTTTTTGAAACGGGGGAGGCCAATAAAACGGGAGGGGCAAGCAGGGGAGAAAGAAAAAAAATAAGGGAAAAGGGAAAAAAAGACAAAAAAGGCGAAAATAAGGTAAAAATAGGTCTAAAATGGCTTAAAATACATTGAAATAGGCTAAAAACTGCAAAAAATTTGCGATGATGGCGTCATCATAGGTCACAAGTGGCGTCATAATTTTAGGGTACTTTTTCATTTTTTGGCGGGGGGGGGAATAAAACGGTTGGGGCAAATCCTCCAATAAAGCAGGGGGAGGCATTTCGGGACCGTGCACAGGTCTGCTAATCATTAACTACAAAAACGGCATGACAAAAAAACTAAGATGTGCCCGCAGTGAGCATTGTCACCAAAAATTTTAGCAGAATGTGTAGAAAAATTTTTATAGTTTTAATTTGAAATTTAGTTTTTTAAATATATCAGTAAAATAATATAGTTATACTAATTCGACGTGTATTTTTTGATATTTTTATTACAGACAAATTAATTTGTAAAATTTAACCACAGACCTGTGCACTGCCCCCCGGGGTTTTATTGGGGGAGGCAATTCCAAAACGGTGGGCACAGGGGAGAACTTTTTTGAAATGGGGGGGGCAATAAAACGGCAAGGGGGGCAAGCAGGGGAGATAGAAAAAAAGGAAAAAAAAGAGAAAAAATGAGGGGAAAAGGGGAAAAAGGGACAAAAAAGCGAAAATAAGGTAAAATTAGGTCTAAAATGGCTTAAAATACATTAAAATAGGTTAAAACTACAAAAAATTTGCAATGATTGCGTCATCATACGTCAAAAATGGCGTCATAATTTTAGGGTACTTTTTCATTTTTTGAAAATAAAACTGGTGGGGGACAAATCCCCCAATAAAGCGGGGAGGGGCCATTTTCTTCCAGACCGTGCATAGGTTTGTAATCATTATGCTAGTTGGTCTAAATCGTGGGTGGGGTCAAATTCACTTAAAAAAGATGTGAAAATGTACTTTTTTCATATTTTAACCCCTCTTTTTTTGTGGGGTCTACGTCTAACTAACCCCTCCCATTCTCACTAGCACTTACTCCCACTTGTAAATGGAGGTACCAACTGTCTTTTAAACTTTGATTATTGTTGTCATAGATGAACACGGTCAAAAAGATTCCCATAGATCCAAGGTTGAAAGAGCTGTTGGATGTTGAGGGTAGGGCTGTTGAAAATGTGGAGGACATCATGAGGTCCTTGATTGCAGTCTGGGCATAAATTTTTCATTTTACTATTATTTATTTTATTTTGGCAAGAAAAGAGTTTGTGACAGTAGCCGGAGCGAAATTGGGCCCGGGTAGACCATCTTCAACGATTCATCGTCTTCATGGGGAAGCAACCCTTCTCCGATCCAGAACAGGCCAATGGATCATTGTCCACTCCAAACGACAGGAACCTGCTACTGACTGAAAACTTTGATTTATTTTTTAGGGCGCAGCTGTGGGAGCGTTTGTTTCGGATGTGATTTGCGTTTGGATGTGCATGGGGCAGTACACAACTAGTCCGTACAGTCAGTATTTACCCGGCAATGTGAGCCAGTGTCCGGCCAGTTTAAATGTGACCACCGGTTTCCTTGGAAGTTTGAATGGAACTACGAATTTGTACAAAGCGGAAGCGGGTTATTTACAACCGGAGAACTGGTGGGTTTTGTGAAAATCAGCGATGTATGATGCAATTGGGTTTGGAAGCAAATTGTATCGTTTTATGTTATTTTATTATTGTTATTCAAATGTTGTTGTTTTTTGGGAGGATTTCGTGGGGTTTAACCCACACTTAGATATATGAAAACTTAGGAAAGGCAGGGTGGGGTTGTTGTTGTTGCTTGTCCTGAAATTTATCTCTCCTGAGCAGTTTATGCAAAGGGCGGGCGCTAAGACAAGCCAGGAGGGAGCGAGAGCATTTACACCTCCAAGGTTGAAGACTCTTTATCCAACATCAATAACAACGTTGGCAACCTTTACCGCTGGAGCTTTACTGCACACAGTGTTCACCCATTCTGGGGTATTGATCTTACTATTTAACGTCGTACATAAACAGCATAGGTGTTTCTGCAAGGTCAGTACAGTGGTGTTCCCAGGATTTCATTTCGGAGGGGCGCTATGGGGGGTAAATAATAACTCTTAAGGGGGTTCTGGGGGGCGGCAGCTCCCCAGTAATGGGGGGTCTGGGGGGGCGAGAGTCCCTCAGCGGGGTCAAGAGGCAGAGCCCCTTGTCAGGGGGGTCCGGAGGGCAGAATGCTTCCTGGGAGAGAAAATTTTTAATTTAAAGCACTAAAATACACTAGAAATTTTAATTCAAGATGATGTTTATTACAAAATTTAAGTTTTTTTATCCCTTTACATTTAAAACAGGTGTTGAATACGTTAATAAAAGGTTAATAATGTTTATAGAAGTGTATGCCTTAATTATTGCACGGAATAATTTCCCCTTCCTTCCAAATTTCCTTTTTTTTGCCCTAACTCCCTCTAGAATACAAAATTTGACCCTTCTTCCCCCATCCAGAATTTTTAGGTTTGTAGTATTTTTATAAAATTTCTAACTAAAAAGGGAATTTTTAACCCAAATCCGATTTTTCACTTTTTATATGCACAAAAATTGTCTTTCAGTCAATGAAATGTAGTATTGTGCTTTAAAAACCTACAAAAATATTATAAAACTGTTTTGGTCTGATGATCGGACCCCTGACCCATTTCACATCATTCTTATTACTCAGTTGCTGCGAAATAAATAAAATAAAATTACTTTTAAAATTTAGGAGTGGTATCGCAAAACTGTACACTGTTTCCTTCGTGCTGTATGATATGATAGGAATTCTGCTTGTTATTTTTGTTGCCATTCCTGTCAGTTATTTTACCGGTAAGTGTTTTAGTAAAAAGTATAAATATTTGAATAAGATCAAATTAATATTTTTAACAAAAGTTGTGTGCCGACTGTTTAACTTGATTAATCACACATGTTATAACATTTTACTTATGTTTATGTGATATTTTTTATAATACAATGAGTTAGTGTAGTAGGAATTTCCGTCTTTTTAGTTCCATCTTATATTAAAATATACAACAAGCCTCAGAGTCGCGCCTATTTACTGACTTTAAGTCATTCTGTAGTAAAACGCGTTGTATAATACTTTTGGGAGAAATTTGTTGCATAATAATTTTGAAAATAAATAATTATTTTAGGTTTTGAAGACGTTTCTAAATTGGATCCCAGACTATTTCATCCTATAATAAGGAAATTAATTTCAGGTGTAAAAAGCACAGAAAAGGACAAGCGACTTCCCGACATGGTTATTATTTATTATTATTTTAGTATTATTCTTTAGTTTTTAGTATTAGTATTTAATTCAGTTTTTGCCTTTATACACTGTTTAAACTGTCAACTCTATAGCCTAACTCTTCCATTTCCATTTCATGCTGCAAGAATATTGTGCAAACTCAAAGTATTTTGTATTGCATTTAAGACATTATTTTACAAATTATTCCAGGATTTTAATTCAAACTGATGCTTAAAAAACGAAAAAAACTAGTGATGGGCGGTCCCGGTTCCGTATGTTCCAGGCAAAATTTGGAATTTCGGTTCCGGTTCTTATTCTGGGTTTTTGGATAATCTCAATTACGGTTCCTAAGATTTACCAGTGTGATGGGCAGTTCCGGGTTCTGAATGTTCTAGGCAAAATTTGGAGTTCCGGTTCCTATTCCAGATTTTTGGAAAATCTTAATTCCGGTTCTGGTTCCGGTTCCGGGGTTCCGCAGTTCCGTCCATCATTAAAAAACTATTATAAAAATACTTTTGGTTAGTTTCTCTTATCTTTCTTTAACTATAGCTGAGTCCACAAAAACACGAAATTTTTACTATTTTAGCAAAAGGAAAATAAAACACAAAATTCTGAATTCTGATTAAACTGTTGGTAATAGGTACTTGGTTCATTTTTTATGCTTTGCAAAAAGCTTAATCAAGAATTATACTACGCTTTGCTGTACCTAATATTATTGTTATATTCTCAACTATAACATCGGGATATTGTGTAACCTGTAAAGTTTATACGCAGTTATTAATTATGCCATTTATTTAACACACAGCACCCTGAAATAAGCACTGTAATGCATTAAAGTTGTAACCCTGTTTCCTTAAGGGGATTCTGGTTGGAACGGTTTTATGGATATACCTCAATTAAATTTTTCGATTAACTTAATAATATTCTTTGACCCCCTCATGGTCGCCCGGGAATCTGGCAACAGATTACCCCAGCAAAGCCCGAGGATAATGCTGAGGTCTTCGTCCTGAGGGGGATCAACGTCACCTCGCTCGGTCGCTTTTTAGCTGGGATACTCGGGCCCGTACAGCTTGCTGTAGCTTGGTGAAGAGGACGGCGAAGGGCGACCATGAGGAATGTGTCCAATGTTGCATTTTTTTCCAACAGCAAAAATTGTTCCCCTGTCCCTTCCCCCCCCCCTACCCTAACTCTACACATCATAATTTCGGTTTCAGTTTTATGTTTTGCTTGCTTTTATCTTTTATCTTCTTGTTCTCGGTTGCTTTGTTTTGTTTAGAGGCGCTCAAGCCAGCTGTGTTTGCTCTGTCATTGGATGGAGTTCTGCCATTGTTGGATGGATATGTGAAGCTCAATGGACCTGGTTGCTCTTAGAACCACCCATGTGCCAGAAGAGCTGGACAAAAGACGGAGCAAACGCTTTGTTTTATTTTTAATTTTTTTTTTGTTTATTAACACGGTGCAGAGTATCATTTATTTTCACGCTTTCTTAATTGGTGGGCGCTATGTAACTCGTTATAGTACGGCACTCTATATACATACATAAATTTTGCTTAGCTTTATGTCAAGCATATCGTATTCCTAACCACACAAACATATTCCATTTTTACAACCCTTTACCTTGCACTGTTTCGGGTTTTTTTATATTCTTTTTTGTCATTTTAAAATAATTGGCATTCCTTTACATTAAATTATGTCATTGTCTGTCAAATCCCCCTCTCATTATTTTAGTCTAATAAAAATTTTTTTTTGTTTACTCATGTTTTTTTTTTTTTTTTTTTTTTTTTTGTGTGGTTGTGTTTTTTATTGTATTAAGGTAAATGGATTTAAATTTTATTATTTGTCTATTTGTTGTTTGGATGGGATTTTTGTTTTTGTAAATTTTTGGTCAAAAGGAAAGGCAAAAAAACATACTTAAAAGGTAACAAATAACTGATACAAGTTTTAAAGTAAAGATGACTAATGCTTTTAATGAAAAATCAATTCTCAATATGATTTCAAACTAACCTTAAGAAGAATGAATTAAGATTTATACTAACAAAGGGCACGCTTTATGAAGTGCATTATGATAAAAATGCTTTAGTGTTGTCCGGCTTTATGCGAATAAATTATTTATTTATTTATTTTATTTTACATTGGCCACACTTCTCACAAATCCCGCGATGTGGGTGGGGCTTTTAGCCAAAAAATTATAGTAATCAAATGTTCTTCTGGTCAGTTATGTATCATAGTTCAACTAAACTCAATATCATCACATTAACCAAAGAACGGTGTTTATTTTCTAGGTTTTTTGGACGGTAAGACAGGGCTTAAATTCTGTAGCGGGCCCGCATTAACAAAAACAAAAACAATATTCTTTGAGTAAGGAATTTATTGCAATTTATCAGCGATATTAATTTATTTTTAATTTCTCCACACAGAAATGTGGCTTCTCATTTTTGCCTGGGACGAGTTGGAATTTTTTAACCTTTGTCTAAAAAAATCACAATTGAGATTATTTGTAATAATTAAATATTACAGTCTAAAGCTTAAAATTGGTAATAACGATAATAATACTAATGAGTTGCTGCTTGCGGAACAAACATTTTGTAATTTTTTTGCTTTTTTGTTTTATGCTTCAAACTTAAAAACATTGAATAATAATTTTTTTTTGTTAGCAAATAGCTTTTTTTTGTTCTTCTCCATAACATTTAGCTGTGTGACCTGACCATTGTTATAAACACTGATCATTAATGCTGTTTACTAGTGTCAAAATCTCAGTTTCAAATAATATTATTTTTTTTTAAAATAACTCGTTATTTCTATTAACTGCAACCTGCCAGCTTAAGAAAAGTTAACTAATTTTTAAAAAAGTGTCTTCAACCACTTAGGTTTTGGTGGGAGTGGGAGTATGATGCTTTAAAATTGGACTTAATTGCGTACATCTCTAAAATATTATGAATTTATTGCATTCATAAAATATTCTTTTGGTAATTACATTAATTACATTTATAAAATATTGCTTTGGTAATTACAATTACATTAAACTTTTCTTTACGCGCGTAAAATTTTTCTACTTGTCTCTTCGTGCATTTGGCCAGGTAGTGTTTTATTTGTTTCTTTTATTACGTACGATTGAAAGTTGTTATATTAATCCACTTTTTTCCATTTTAAGCTTAGAAAGACAAAAATTAAATTTTAAAATATTAAATTAAATTTATTGAAAATATTTTCGATAATTTAGGTTGGGAAGTTTCATTCCAATGCAATAATAATTTTTAAGCATCGTAATTTTATTCGCTTAAATGATTAAATAATAAAATATTCCAATACTTTGTAGGGGACTGAAGAAGAAATACCGATGAAACTGGATATGGATCATTGGGATTCTAAACTCTAGGGGAATTTATGTGTATAGAAAATTCAGTGTCATAAAAGTCTGGTCCATTTTTGTCAATTTGATACTCAGACGTGCTGCGTGCCTGATTTTATCGACTTGATAATTAATTAATTAGGCATAAATTATTAATTCCTATAGGAATTTACGGCAACTATTCCATTTGGAGCTGACGAATTTTAGAGCTTTTACGAAATTCCTTGCCACTGATTCGGTCGGACTTGACGGTCGGATTGATTCCGTTAAACGGTGGAATTTTCAGTTTGTAACTAATCAATATCGTCGTCACTTTGAACTAAAGCGTATCAATCTGTTTCAACGTGACACTCAGACTCATAAGGTTAACAGTATCTGTGTGTTAAAAGTTAAAAAGAGTCAGGGTTACTACAAGAGTATTTTAAGACGCTTCTTTCTGACTAATTGTGTCTTAGTGACAACGATATTGTCTTTACTCTAACACAATGAGGGGGGGGGGACAAAAAGAAAAAACAAGCAAAATGAGTCGGAAGTGTCGTTTAAAATAGGACTCGTAACCAAAAACTGACTCTTTTTATTTATATAAAGGCTATACAATATATATACTGAATCATGCGTCGGGATCGAAAAATGAGACGCAAGAAAAAAAAGGCTCGGGAAACCTTTTTGCATAAAATTTATGCAGGGTTGCTTCTGATTTTAGGGGAACCTGCCGACCCTTGTTGTATTTCTGAGGAGGAGTCCTTAAATTAAGAAAAGGGCGGTTGACAGAACTGAATTAATGATTACGAATTTCAAAGAATTTAAGATTTAGAGATTTTGAGGGATAACACGTCCCTACTTAACCCCATAGGTGGGCAGGGGGATTATACCTTCCCCCCCCCCCCCGAAAATTCAGATTATAGCCGACACCTCCCCCCCACCTGAAATTTGGGGTTACCTCGGACACCCCCCTAGAATATGAGGGTACCCCGGACACCCCCCTAAAATTTGGGGGGTCCCAGTACTAAAAATGCTAAAAATAGGGTATTTGATGTATACCCTCAAAAAATTTTTGGGACACCCCCCTAAATTTCGGGGGTCGGGAATACCCCCCAAAATCCGGGAGGCTGCCCACCTATGCTTAACCGTAACCCCCTTCTTTCCTACATGGCCATGTCCCTACGTCGTATCCGCGTGTCCTGGATGTGTTCTGTGTGTGCTATATAACCATAGGTGGGCAGGGGAGCCGACACCCCCATAGAAAATGGGGGTACCCCGGGCACTCCCCCTAAAATTTGGGGGGTCCCAGTACTAAAAACGCTAAAAATGGGGTATTTGGGGGGGGGAGTCGGGTATACGTATACCCCCCAAAAATCAGAGAGGCTGCCAACCTATGTATATAAGTGTAATAGGTAGTATACTAATCTATGCAATGCACTGTTTTAAGATTTTATATGGTATTATTTCGAATAGAATATTAATCGCCACTGGAGGGCTCGAATTAGTGGCACCAAAGTGTATGTACTTGATAAACTGTAGTGATGTTCCTAACCAAATTTAAAATGTTTTTAGCTTTGAAGAGAATTGTCCATTGTTTTATTTGTTAAATTAATATAAAGATGACATATTTAACACTGGAACACGTTTTACGTTATTTCTAAAACTATTTTCTAAACGTTTTTTATAAGTAAAAAAATTATTTACAAAAAAGTTTTTGAAGTCTATTGGAATTACCTGGCCAATAAATTGGAAACATGGTTTGGAGTTTTATACTGCAACCGTAAAGTTTTGAATATTATGTTCTACATGGCCTATATATTTATGTGATGAAGTTATTTTAGTATAAATAGTACTAAAATTTACGAATACATTTAAAATATTGGGACTAAATTCTAGTCCCATCTGTGTCTACAGCCTCCGGGAACATGACTATTATTGTGTATAGAGATCTAAAAATAGACAAATCATTACGCAAACTGTACGGTATGAAAAATACGCTCCGAGTGGTCAAAAATAGGGTTGTTGAAAATTGAGTCAGTGACGCTCTAAATAAAAAAATATGCCCAAATAATTTCTCGTTTACATTCCTTTTTTGGTATATTTCGTCGTTACTACGGCGAAATGAGCCACAGTTCGTATAAAATATTTGTGACTGTGACTCATTTTAAATTCAAAACAAGACCCTATTAACTACAGAATGAGTCACAGTCACGTGTATTTTATAATGACACTGGCTCATTTTGTCGCTGTAACGACGATTTAAAAAATAGCTGCAGTATTTCGGTTTCATTAGTTCGGTTAAATTTTTTTCGCATTTTTATTACTGGTATTTGTCGTGTCTTTCTGTCACACAATGTCTGTCGATTGAGTTTTATTTTTTATGATTCCTAATTTATGGATATATAGGCATATATACCTGTGCACATGTGCATCGTAGTTAGGGAGTTTAGACCCTCTCCCTTTTTTGGTCGGCAAGGGTAAAAATTTGGGGATCCAAAGAAACTATTTTTAAATTTCTTTCATGCTTCGTTCCGTTCAGCGCTAAATTATTCCTCTCTTTTTCTGTAGCATTGTTATTAAAAGTTTAGATTTTATGAGTTTCTTAAATTTTTTTTGCGATTTGCTTAATTTTGCAATAATTTTTATGGCAAATAGTAAAATTTATTTGTACTAAAATGATCTAAACACTCTTCTTTAAAGGTTGTAATTGGTCTACGATTCCAAATTCGGGGTACTATTTAATCTTGGTTTGGTAGACCACGGTGAACACCCCCTTGTAAGATGAAAAATTTAAAGGTTAGGTAGGTATAAAAAGTAATTTAAAAAAAAACTTTCTCCAGCTTTATTTTAATCAGCGGTAATTCAAAGTACGCCTTGTTATAGTTGTTAAAAAATAATGATTTAAAAAACGAAAATTTTAATGCATACCAAATTTTTTGTAAGGAAAAAAATTTTCGTTGTTTTTTTTGTTTTTACCACAATTAGTAAAACAACATAAAACAATTAACTTAATAAAACAGGGGCCGGCAAAAAAAAGCGGCCACTATTAAAGCAGGGGGGAGGTGCCATCACTGAACCGCAGACCTCTGCACGGTCTGGAAACGCCCCCCCTGTTTTATTGGAAGATTTGCCCCCCCCCCGCCAAAAAATGAAAAAGTATCCTAGAATTATGACGCCATTTTTGACTTATGATGACGCCATCATCACAATTTTTTTGCAGTTTTTAGCCTATTTCAATGTATTTTAAGCCATTTCAAACCTATTTTTACTTTTTTTCGTTTTTTGTCCCTTTTTTTCTCTTTTCCTTCTTTTTTTCTCTTTTTTCTCCTTTTTTTCTTTTTTTCCCCCGCTTGCTTCCCCCTTTCAAAAAAGTTGCCCTCCCCGTTTTGGAATTGCCCCCCACCCCCCGTTTAAACCCGGGGGGCAGTGCACAGGTCTGGAACCGTGCACACTGATGGGCAAGTGGAACTTTTAATTAAGTTTCAACTGAGTAAAAAAATATTGCGATATGAAGATGTGATACAATTAATATTTCATATTTTGGTTATGTAGTAAAAATAAACTATATAAGTTGTTTGCACAAGTAGCTAAGATTATGGGTGGGCGGGAGAAGAAGTTGGGTAGGGGTGATCTCCCAAAGATCTTGAAGCTATCGACACCCAACTAAAATTTGGGGTACACCAGTGGCGTGCCCAGGATTTCATTTCGGGGGGGCGGTCTGGGGGGGTACATACTAACCCTGAGGGGGATCTGGGGGGCGGCAGCCCCCCAGAAATGGGGGTTCTGGGGGGCGAGAGCCCCCCAGCGGGGTCAAGGGGCAGAGCCCCTTGTCAGGGGGGTCCGGGGGGCAGAATGCCCCCCGGGGGTGAAAATTTTTAATATAAGGCGCTAAAATACACTAGATATTTTAATTCCAGATGATAATTAAAACAAAATTTAAGGTTTTTTTATTCCTATCCATTTAAAACATGTGTTTAAAACGTTAATAAAAGGTTAATAATGTTTATAGTAGTTTTATTTAACATATATGCCTTAACTATTGAGCGGCAAAATTGATTTGAAATTGAAAAACTGAGATAAATTGTCAATTTAAACTACCCGCGAAGCGGGGAAAATTTGGTTTTTTGACTATTAATATGCTTTTGGAAGGCATCAGGAAAGTTTCTGTATTAATATTTAAGAAAAAAATTTTCTCTCCCAAAATTCAAAAAACGTGAGGGTCCCCCCTTACGAAAAAATCCGGCTTCGCCGGATTTTGGGGGGGGGCGGCAGCTCCCCACTGGGCACGCCAATGGGGTACACCGAACACTCTAAATGTCCAGAGTTCTGGTTTTTCTGTGATAAATTACTAAATGTTATCCTTAACCCTATATTAAATGTAAACTAAAACTTTTTCAAAACATTTTAACAACTTGGAAAATAACTGTTAAAATGCAGCTTAAATAAGCATTCAAGGTTTTAACGGCAGGAACGTAGCCAGGATTTTGGAAAGGGGGGTTGTACTCCATACAAATTTTTCGAAAGTGGAGGAGTAGTACGGGGTTGTACTACAAAATCTCAAAATATTGTTAAAAAGACAATAAAAGGGGGTAAAAATTTTCGCGCTTTGCGCGAAGTCATTATTTTTGCTTTAATTTGCAGTGCTTTTTAAGTTAAACGCTGAAAAATTTAGCTTTAAAAAACGTATATCATTAAAAATCGAAAAATTTTTCAAAAATTGTTATTGATATTCATCGAACACATCACTAAAAACCTGTAAAAAAGTAAATAAGTGTCGAGCGCTAAGCGGAGCGAAGCGCGACAAAATTTTTAAAAAATTTCTTTGTGAACCCTCAAATTTTTACTTCAGACGGTCCAAAAGGGAGGGCGGGTTACCAGACCTGTGCACAGTATGGAAATGCCCCCCGTTTTATTGAAGGATTTGCCCCCCTGTTTTATTGCCCTCCCCGCCAAAAACTGAAAAAGTACCCTAAAATTATGATGCCATTATCGCAAATTTTTTGCAGTTTTTAGCTTATTTCAATGTATTTTAAGCTATTTTAGACCTATTTTTACCTTATTTTCGCTTTTTTGTCCATTTTTTCCCTTTTCCCTCCTTTTTTTCTCTTTTTTTCTCTTTTTTTTCTTTCCCCACTGCTTGCCCCCCCCCCCCCCGTTTTATTGCCACCCCCCGTTTCAAAAAACTTGCCCCCCGTGCCCCCTGTTTTGGAATTGCCCAAATAAAAAAAAGAGGATTATTATCTGATTCAGAAAAATAAAACTGTCATATGTGGCCACCGGTTCGAATGGGAAAATTAAAACACTTTTAAATGTTTTAAAACCATTCTTAACGGCCGCCGGTTACAAGACAAGACTTGAACTAGTTTTAGGTTGTTGTCCCTCAAATGGTCCAGCGGACAATTTTGCAAATCTTTTAAATTCCATGTCGAGTGGCGACAGATCCAAATTAAGAGTTCTGAGGGTTCGTCCAACCACTATGGATTCCGTGGAGGATCCAATATGCGCATCATTTGACATGGGTCACCTTGCGTGGGACATGTCATTTGATCAAAAAGAATTAAATGCTGCTCGCAGCAAATATTTTTCTAAAAAAGATGCATTAAAATCCATACAACCAACGTCCACACCGTCAGGAATCAATGAATACGCTTTAGCGGTATCTCCACTTGAAAAAGATCTCGTGGAAGCACTTTCTAATGTTTACTTTGCGGTTTACGCTGCTGTTATCCCAATGTAATCGTTACAACGTGCACCCAGGCTGGAGATTTTTGTCTAGCCAAGTTACCGTTTACACATGTAATCATTGACGAAGCTGGACAAGCCAACTCTGTGGACGCACTGATGGCTCTGTCAGGACTGCATCCCACCTTGGGACGACAGCTAATTTTTGCGGGGGACACAAAGCAGCTACCTCCATACTGTCCAGTGTTGGACCATGATACGGACATGGGATATGTCCTTAGCAGTGTCGCATACTGGGTGGAGGTAGATAATTTGTGCCTCACCCACAGATTAAAATGCAGTTTTAGAATGCATCCGTGTTTACTGCAAAGCAGTAACATGTTCTTATCTGGCGGCACCCTCTATACTAACTTAACTAACACCGACCGCAATAGGTACATACTAAAACTTCCGTTTCCTAAGGAAAATCATCCGACTATTTTTCTTCCGGTCGCGGGAGCAGAAGAAAAGGGCGCCGGGTGGTTTTTCTTGGCGTAATTTCAACAAAGCGGACAAAATTGAGCAATTACTAACATACCTCCTAACCGTTTTTCGCATAGAATCGGCAAATATAGCCATTTTAACATTCTAAAGGGCCCAGCTCACCGTTTTGGAGCAGTTGCCGACTGTCCAAAACTTTAACATCAAATGCGGCAACGTTGATCAATATCAGGGCCGCGAGCTCACTATTTTATCGTGTGTTTTCGTTTTGGCGGTCAAGGTATTGGTTTTGTATCGAACGATCCCAGGACAAACGTGGCCATCACGCGAAGTCACAATGGCATGATTGTCGTTGGTGATTCGGAGACACTTAGCGTTGACCCATTCTGGTCATACATCATTCACAAACATCGGGAGAATGATGTTATCATCCCAAATTATCTGGCCATTCTGAATCAGTTAGGCAACGTGCCCCCAGGACGGTGGTATGGACCCAACGGCTATCTAAAAGTTCTTGCAAAAGACCCTTCAAATGTAACCATTTCAGGTGCCCAAGCGGCCTCAGAAGTCAAAACAGACATTGACATGGCGGAGACTTAAGAAACCGGGCCTAGCACTTCTACCGCTTCCGCCAGTGTCCCACCACCCGCCACACCAAACTCCACTTCTGACGCACTTTCCCAGCTTTTTCTTTAATTTTGTTTGTTTACTAATGGGTTATTAATTTTTTTGTTGTTTTTTTGTTATTACTTATTTAATTTTGTGTTCATTTTTGTCGCTTTCTTTATTTGCCTGTTGAACTATTTCTTTAGTTTTTTTTTCTTTCAATACATCTTATTATGCTATGGCTATGCAACTTATTATGTTTATCTAGATTTTTGGTGAAAAATGTTGTTTTTTTTGTGTTTTCAAAACTATTTTTGTACTTTGCATATTATAAAAAAAAGAAGTTTATTCCAAAACAATGCCTTACTATTTTGAGCTCTAGCTCTATATTATAGTCTATACAAAAATGATGCGGACTGGCGACAAAACTCGAAATTTGAAATGTTATATATCCATGACGGAGGTTAGAATATGTGCGGGACATATATGGGAGCATAGCTTAGACTCTTGGCTATCAAAAGGTTAGGAAAAAATGTTTTTCGATGACGTCATCACTACAGCCCATACGGTAAAAAAAAACCTGGTCCAAAAAAACAAAACTTTTTTATTAGTACGAGATAAGAAACGTCGCTTGGTATGGTGTTAAAACATACTTTTCTGAGTTTTTTCTGAAAGTTTGAGCGAAATCGGCTAGCTCAAATTTTTTTTTATAATGCGTTGAATGCGCGCGGTTTTCGCGATTTTTCGCGAATTTTCGCCACGCTAATAAACTGTCCGAATTATATATTTTGTTTTGCTTCCAGTGGCCTGTTTCCTAAAATACTGGTAAATTTTACAAGTTTGTAAAATGGAGAAAAATACAAGTTTTTAAAATTACTGACTTGTAAATTTTTAAACAAATAAAAAAATGTTTTTATATGTGTTTTTTATATAGATTTTTTAATATATAATTTAATATTAGTAATATAAATAATAATATATTTAATTTTTATATAGATTTTTTATATTTTTTTATACTAGCCTTGAAAAATGCTCTAAGAATAGAGCAGGAAAAAGGGGCGATTTTTCCCCGGGCGTATGTTTAGACAGAAAAGATGTAGACTAGTCTGAGATGGACATTATGTGGACTATAGGAAATTTGCATTTGGTTTGGCCAGCTGCTCACTAAAATAAAAATTTCTACGATATGATAATGATTTGTTTCATATATTGATCTATTAATCACACAGCACTATTGCATTTTTTTTAGTTTGATGAAAATGTCAATTGAAAAAATCATACTCACAAGCAATCTTTGACAAGCGCGAAATCGCCCACTTTTTCAAGGCATTTATAGTTGTTTCTTACACATACAAAATATAACCTTCTAATTGAAAAAGTGGCGATTTCGCGCTTGTCAAAGATTGCTGTGAGTATGATTTTTTCAAATGACATTTCATCAAACTAAAAAAAATGAAACAGTGCTGTGTGATTAGATCAATATATAAACAAATCATTATCATATCGTAGAAATTTTTATTTAGTGAGCAGCTGGCCAAACCAAATGCAAATTTCCTATAGTCAACATAATGTCCATCTCAGACTAGTCTACATCTTTTCTGTCTAAACATACGCCCGGGGAAAAATCGCCCCTTTTTCCTGCTCTATTCTTAGAGCATTTTTCAAGGCTAGTTATTATTTTTTAATAAATAAAACTTTGAATTAATTTTGTCATAAGTAATGCAAGAATTAAAAAAGTACTCTGTTGTTTTTGCCGTTTTCCGCTCGGTTGAAGCAGATGGCGCTGGGTACTGGTTCCGTTTCTGCCACCAATTAAAACCGGTCTGCTGTTTTTGTGCGATTTCTATGAGGGAATGTTGGTTGTCTGCTCTGTACACACCTTATTGTTGCCAAAAGGCTGTTATTGTGCGGTTGGGAGTTTTTATCTGTCTATTTTTTCAATTTTTTTATTTTTATCAATAAATCGATAACAAGGACCTAAATGAAAAAAGTGCTTCATAAGAAAGTTGCGTAATTCCTTCTTCTTTCTAATGAGCCCATGTTTATTTTTGATCAATCAGTAACGAATGAGGAATATCGTTTTTAAGAATGGAGTTTTGGAATAATAATAATAATAATAATAATAATAATAATAATAATAATAATAATAATAAGAAGAAGAAGAAGAAGAAGAAGAAGAAGAAGAAGAAGAAGGTTCTGAATTTCAAAATTTACCCACGTTCTCTAATTATGGTTGGCGCGGCGCCACGGGGCTAAATCGCCCCGTGGCGCTCCCGCGCCACCCATGATATAGATTTTTTAATATACCTCCACAAACCAACAAAAAAATAATTCAAATTTACAATGGTATTTTTACTTGTATTTTTTACTTGTATTTTTCACTTGTATTTTTACTTGTATTCAAGTTTTTTTACAAACTTGTAAAAAAATCAAGTGAAATCGTAAAGTAAATTTTACCCTACTCGGAGTAGGGTAAATTTTTCTTTTGAGAACTTGTGAAAAATTACAAGTGGCCATAGTTTAAAACTGGAATAACTTTAAACACACAACAGCTACGTACATGAAATTTTAAATAGTTTGCACATGGCATATAATCTTTTTTCATTTCAAATTTCAACGCAAATGGTTCAGAATAAAAAAAGTTATTGATAGACTTGTAATTTACGAAGACCAGTATTTTATGAAACAGGCCCCAGCTCGAAGTGTGTACGATATTGATCTTATTGCTATATATTAAATGTCCGCCAATTTTTATTCCTTACTTTTGACCCAAAATTTTTTTTTGGGAGGTTGACCCCTTCTGGGGCTAAGGAGGGCCAAACACGAATACCGAAAATTTTTTGAATGTTTTTTTTTCAAAATCATCAAAAATGTAAAATTTATCACATATGACGAATTTTGATATATTGTTTGTGTAAAAAAACCTAATATTAAGCTTACAATAAGCTGTCAAAAATGACGAATTTAAAATTTGGAAGGATTCCAAGCCCCTATGCTGGCAGCAGCAAACCTTTAAATTAAAAATTTTTCCAAAAAAATAAGCCTTAAAAGTTTATTTTTTTCGAATTTCCTGGTTATTTTGTTAGAAAAACATATTTTCAAAGTTAAAATCCTACTACAAAATTGCCAAATGTCGCAGCTAAACAATGCTCTTTTTTAAGTGTTTTCTTACTTTAAGTGTACTTGCAAACATGTTTCCCCGTTTGTCAACACAAAAACAAATTTCTAATAACTATGTCTCTCTACTTTTGCCAATATCGCAATGTATTTTTTTAAAGAAATGCTATATTTTGTGTAAAAACGTTTGAATTCGCGATCTGATCTGAATTGCGTCATTTTAATTGCGGAAGAGCCAACAAAAATCATCAATTATGACGTAATAACAAAAATTTGCATGACGTAAGGAAGTATCTTGGAATTTTAACGAAAATTTATGTTGCGTTTTCATGGGGTTATTTGGACCATTTTCTAATATTTTAAATCAAAATAAATTTTAAAAAAATTAAAACTAATCTTTTAATCTTTAAGTTTATTATTCTTGTAAAACTTTTGAATTGAAAGGTTTGCTGCTGCCAGCATAAGGGCTTGGAATCCTTCCAAATTTCAAATTCGTCATTTTTGACAGCTTATTGTAAGCTTAATATTAGATTTTTTTACACAAACAATATATCAAAATTCGTCATATGTGATAAATTTTACATTTTTGATGGTTTTGAAAAAAATTTTGAAAAACATTTTCGGCATTCGTGTTTGGCCCCCCTAGCCCCCAGGGGATCAACCCCAAACTACTGTCATGGTCATGGTACATGACGCCTGTCGGTACTCCAATGATTACCCTCTAGTGTTGTGATAACTACTTAAGTAGTTAACTACTTAACTACTTAACTACCATGATTTTTGCTAACTACTTAACTACCTACTTTCTTTTTTAAAAGTAGTTAACTACCTACTTAACTACCTACGTTCAAAAAATAAAGTAGTTAATACAAGTAGTTAACAAAGTAGTTAAAAAGAAGGCAGAAAGTAGTTAGCAAAGTAGGCAAAAAGTATTTAGTGAAGTAAGCAGTCAAGTATTTAGTGTTTTTACACAAACAATCAATATCTGCGGGGCGATATTTCATAAAACTCACAGCTGTTTGAAACAAAATGTGACAACGTGTACAGTATTCTGCAGTAATTTGCACGTGCTGCGAGTCTTCAATAAAAATCGATATTTCGCCACTTAACAGTGATTTTATACACAAAGTGCTTTATAGTTTATGAACCTTATTAAAATCGTTGAAGTTTTTAGATATATTTGCGAACGATAGCCCATTAGTAATGTTATACAATAAAGTGGGTAAAAAATACAATATCTTTTAAAATAAGTTTTCAAAATACGTCAGCAAAATTTGTTAACCTAACAGTAAATTATTTTTTCTAGTAAACAACTTCTTGAATTTGAACTATGTTATATTATCTGTCCAGCCGTTATGTAAATATTGCTAACCATAAAGAACTGGCAAAAACCGATAAAATATGGAAATTGTTAATTATTAAAGGAATGACTAAGTGTATTTTACATTAAAAATTTAATATTTCATTTCTACTAAGGCAAGTATATCTTTAGGTAAAGGATTAACTACTTAACTACCTACTTAACTACTTACTACTTAACTACCTAGCTCAAAAATTTCAAGTAGTTAACTACCTACTTACTACCTACTTGTAGTTTCATTTGACTACTTAACTACCTACTTATAATTTTTAAAGTAGTTAACTACCTACTTAACTACTTACTTTGATTTTTGGTTAACTATCACAACACTATTACCCTCTACTTGTGAAAAACGCCGAATTTTTTTTAACAAACTAAAATATAAAAGGAGTCTCATGAAAATATCTTAATTTTAGTTTTAATTCATGTGTATATATAATAAGTAAAAAAAATTGTTAATAAATACGCGTTTATGTGCTTCACTGGACGCGCATGAACAAATTAATTAAGGAGGTTGCACTTCGTCAACGGAGTATATTTAAAACCAACATGTTAATAAACTGAAGTTAATTTTAAGAAGCAAAAACGTTTAAAAACATAAAATAAAAATTATTCGTGCTATTCATAAAACTTTAGAACCTGGTCTATTTCGGACTGTCCCTTTTTTACGCAGATCGGTCTGTGTAAAAAACGTTCGCAGTCTGTTTTGATCATCGGAAAGCGGTCTGGGTCTGTTTTTATCATCGGAAAGGTCCGTTTTTGTCATCGGAAAAACAAACTGGGTTTTGTCTTATTGGACCCAGTCCACTTTCCGATGATAAAAACGGACCTTAGGTTTGTTTTTATCATCGGAAAGCGGTCTGGGTCGGTTTTTGTCATCGGAAAAACGAACTGGGTTCTGTTTTATAGGACTCAGTCCACTTTCCGATGATCAAAACAGACCCAGTCCGAAGTGGACCGAATCCAAAGGTTTTATGAATAGTGCGGTATGATAACAAAGTTTCCCATTGGGTCTTTTTCATACATGGGCACGGGGGGGGGGTTAGAGGGGGGGGGTTAGCCCCCAAATTCTGAGGAGGGTTTAACCCCACCACTCGGGGGGCCCCAAATTCTGAGAAGGGGGTTTAACCCCCCCCCACTCAGAAGTGGGGGGGAGAAAAGGTTAACCCCCCCCAATTTTGGAAAAATGAAGAAAAAAAGTGTTTAAAATGACTTCTAACTGCCTCCAAACTTAAGTTTTGAGGTCAAAATGAATGTTTTAAGCAATAAAAAGCTCAAAAATGCAATAAAAAGGCCTTTTTGACTTAAAATTAGCGTTTTTTACCTATTTTTCCTTCAAAATCGAAAAACTATATGGGTAAAATGCACTCCAGAAAAAAAACGATATGGGTATTTTGCGTTTCTCGTATTTTAACCCCCCTAATTTGGGGTTTAACCCCCCCCCCACTCCGGACCAACTTGCCCATGTATGGTCTTTTGATACTTGTGTGGCACTAGTTTTATCTGCTCGATTACGTATTAGGCAACTCCACAAAATAGTATACATTCGCTTGCTCTTATTTATTTTGGTAATGGTTTTGAATTTTTCTAAACTCTAAACTTTTGGGGTAAAAAATTTCTCACGCGTTGGCTAAGGTTTGAATAGAATTTTAAAAAATGTGGTACTTTTTTTTCAAACGAATAACATCATTTTATTTTTTATATCTGTGTTGTGCGGCTGGGAATAAAAAATGTCTCATTTGAAAAGTTTAAAAGAAGGAGAAGTTGTTAAAGCAAGGTAATTTTTAATCACATTGCAATTTTTAACATGAGGAATCATATTGTTTTGCTGACCCTATTATAAACAGCTGCACTAATAAGATTTAACAAATAATATAAAAATGTAGATATTATCCTTTTATAAGAATAGCTTATAAAACAGCGTAATTATATATTTAAAACTAAAGTCTTCCAGGCTGAAATTAAGGGCGTAACCGCTCTCCGCCAGGAAGAAATAAACAATAAATCCCCGAGGGAGAAAAATTTAAAAAAAGTTTTTAGTGGTTATGTAAGTATGTAACCGATTATTATTTAGTTGCGTCATGTGTTTCTCTGCACGTGATAATTTCTCAAAGAACGAGTAGTTACTTTACCACTCATTTATTTTCACCCTGATAGAATTTTTCTTTAGTATATAAAAACAAAAATGTATTATATAACCTAAGAACCAGAAAAAACTGTAATTACAATGCTCAAAGCTTAATGCTTGAAAACTGAGGCGCCCCAATTAAGGTCTGCCCTATTTGAGACTGTTACGCGCCCTTAGTAGGCTCTAACAAGCAAATCCCTTTAGAAAACTAAAAAAAACATCATTGGTGCGTGCGACACAAAAACCACCTTAGTTTTTTCATATATTGTATTGTACACTATTTTCGGCTAAACTGAGGCACACCTCATTATTGTAATAATATTGATTTTTGTTAATATTTTATATGTGACATTTGGTTGCGCAGTTATTGCTGAGTAACATCAAATCTGTATGCTGCTTTAACGTAATTAAATAAACTAAATAAATAAACTTAATTAAATTTAATTTCTCTCTTACACACAGTGCAGCAGACGTATGATTTTCTTTTAGCGTCTGAGACGCCATCATAATCATACACGGTTATTGTGCCAATAGTGATGAAAAAAGGCGGGATAAAACGCGGACACCATAAAGGGTACGGATCTTTTAGAGCCTCAAGCAGGGAACTTGGAGCCATCGAAAAATTCTGGTAACTTGGAGCCACGAGCAATGGGAATTTAGAGCCTTTAAGAAAAAATTGGTCTGGGGTTAGATTTAGGCTTTGCTTAGGCTTAAGTAAACGTTTTAGCGATTATTACTTTTGGCTCCAAGTTTCAAGATTTCAAGATTTTATTTTTTCTAGTAATACATCAAGAAAACAATAAAAAACACAAACACAAATGTAATTGCAACCCAGTTGAGTTACAAAAACACAGAAAAAAAATCACAAAATTGAGAGAAGACCTGGCTGATTTGACTTACTAGAAAAAAATGACTAACGGCTTTAAAAAATAAAGCTCTTTATTTAGTCATTATAATTTCCATAAGTTAATTCATCAAAAATTTTTTAAATTGGTACAGAATTTTGGAACTGACTTGATCTTCATTTAGATAATTCCATTTACTTATAACTCTACTAAAAAAACTGTATTTTCTACAATTAACTCTTGAGTGCTGTTTTTTGAGTTTTTTTTTGAATGTCCTCTGGTTGGATTTGGGTTAAGAACAAAATATTTCTCAGGGTTTAAATTTACCAGTTGATTTAAGATTTTAAATATTTCAAACATATCCATTTTTTCTCTTCTTTTCTCTAAAGTTTCTAAATTAAGTGTATTTAGTCTGTTTATATATCCAGTATCTTTAAGTTACAAACTTTAAAAACTCGTTTGATAAACTAGCGGTGGACTTTTTCTACAATATATTTATCTTTAGTGATATATGGGTTTCAAACAACACTTGCGTACTCAACAGTAGGACGCACACAACTTTTATAAGCAATAAGATAGTTTTTAATGGATTGAGATTTGAAACATCTAAAAATTAAGTTGACTGTCTTTACTAGCTATTTTTTTTGACAATTTGTTGAAAACTTTAAGTCACTAGTGATGAACACACCTAAGTCTTTTATCATATTAGTTTTAGGTAGCTTCTTATTATTTAAGTAATAATCTGTTTTGTGTACAATTTTACAAATATTTATTTTCAGATAAATTGAGCTGCCAATCTTGGGCCCATTGGGAAATTCTATTTAGATCATCTTGTAATTTAATTTGATTGTCATTTGAGTCTGAAAAACTAGTATAAACCTTTGCATCATCTGCAAAAAATCTAATTTCTGAATTTTGGACACAATTGACAATATCGTTTACATATATAAGAAAAAAAATGGTCCCAAAACTGAGCCCTGTGGTACTAAACTTGTAACTAGGTAGGAAGGTAAAAAAGTATTGTTTAGTATTGTTTACTATTTTCATTTCTCTATTAGTTAAAAAAGCTTCTATCTAATTTAGAAGTCTACCAGAAATTCCATATTTATTTAATTTAAACAAAAGCTTTTGATGCGATACGGTATTAAAAGCTTTAGCAAAATCCAAGTAAACCACATCAATTGATTTTTTTACCATGAAAAAGGTAAAGGTCAATCATTGTAAACATCAAGAAGTTGTGTAACTGTTGAGTTTTTATCTTTAAAACCATTCTGAAGGTGAGATAATATATTTACAAAAAAGATAGAAAGCTCAGCTTTTACAACCTGTTCCATTATTTTACAAGAAAAACCTGTAAGAAAGATTGGACGATAGTTTTTATTTTAATATTTTGAACATTTTTGTACACTGGTGTAGTTAGTGCAATTTTCCAATCAGTTGGAAGTTCACCTGAATCAAAAAATTTTTGAAATATTTTAGAAAGGAGTTCTGCAATCTGCAACTTTTGCTAAGCGCTTTAGAAGAAGAGCAGTAATGCCATCAGAAGAATGAGACAATTTATTAGGCAGTTTTTTAAGAAATTTTAAAACATTTCTTACAGTAAAATTTATGTTTTCAAGTATTTGGTTGTGATTAGGTTCAAAATATGGAAAATTATTATTTTCTTGGTGAAAACATAACTAAAATATTCACCAAAAATTTTTGCTTCTTCAGAGTCTTCAGTTTCAAAACTACCGTCTACACATTGTATTGGAGAAATAGCTTCCTTGGATTTTAGCAATTTGTTTATATACTTATAAAAATAACCAATATCGTGTAATTTAAGGACCTCTTCTTCTTGATCTGATTTGAACTTTTTCACACTATTTGCATAAAGTTTTGAAATTGTTTTAAATTGATTTTTAAAATATTGTTACTATGTCTAGTTTTCCACAATTTTTTGTTTTTATTTTGGAGTTTATAAATATGTTTTGGATACTGAACTTTTTTCTTAGAATATTTTTTATGCCTATTTATTAAAGGCACATGCAATTGAATACATTTTGTTAAAACTGCAACAAATTCACACCTATTATATTTACTTGTTATTTTACTGCAACTGGGTTGCATTTGGTCCTATTTTGAAATTTTGTCTTGGCCCTTAATTTCCAGAATACAGTTTTTATCAGAATCAAACAAATATGGATCACCGTAATCACCATATCGAACAAATACTTTTTGTTGATGTTCATTTCTCAGTTGTTTAGCCTTTCCCAGTAATGGAATCTGTTTTTTGCGCTGCTCACTTGTAAGAGATGGTCTTACGTAAACGTTATTAAAAAGTTCAGTCTATTGCAGCTTTCAATTACTCCTCACAAACCGGTTTCTGGTACCATTACTTTGAAAACAAATTTTCAAGAGTCTTGACTTCTGGTCTATTTTTTTGCTAATGCGGAAGCAATCAATAACCAAATTATTATCTACTGTGTTGTTGTCAATTGCTTCTTGTTTTTTCATAATCTTCTTGAAGCGTTTTTAACTGCCGAAAACCCTCAATCACCGCCATGCTGGAATGCTCCCTTTGCATTTCCGCTCTTTTTAACCTTTCCTCCATTCATGGCAAAAGCTCTTTGATGACTCAAGCATATATGCTGGAGTTGGCTTCTTCATCCATGTCGTTAGACTTTTTTATGGTGTTCTCCAGCTTTTCTATCCGTGTCAGCAGCTGATCCCGTTCGTCTTCCAGCTCTGCCACTCTGGTGCGCATTTGTTCATTTTAAGTGTTCATGGAGTATGTTCTGGTGTGGTGGACCATTGAAAATTGCGTCACGCGTTTATTTTGATCCGCCATGAATGCGCAGTCCACTTTACTTTGGTTTTTACCCACTTACGTTGAAGCTGTTATGAGAGGCTAACTTAATT
>JASAMX010014546.1:0-13171 GCA_030248175.1 Microlaimidae sp. YZB2_3 | reverse complement strand
TTTTAAGTACACGTATATCATCGTCATCCTCCCTTTTAAAAAAAACCATGTATATTATGATGTCGAAAGAGGGATCAATTGGCATTTGGCCGTATAGCCATAGATGTTTTTTTTCTGGGGGGGGGGCAGAGGGGTCCACCCCCCTAGAACCAAAATTTTAAACCCCCTTAGAAAGAAGGGCCCCTTCCTCCCCCCCCCCAAAGCTCGAGGGCGGTCTGGCCTGCCCCCCCCCCCTAGCGAGGTTGACCCCCTCTCGATCAATTCAGAAGTATAATTTTTTATTTACTGTCAGAAACACGGTTTTTTGGTTAAAAAAAATGTTTAAATACACTTTTAAGGCCTAAATAGGTTGTTTTAGTATATAAAATTCAATATTAGAACTGAAAACACTTAAATTATTGATTAAAAAACTTTGTTAAAAAATCGGACCGGACCCCCTAACCCCTTCTCCTAAATTTGAAATCTCGCACCCTGGGTCGACCCCCCTAAAAAGCCGGACCCCCCTGAACCCCTCTAAAAAGCCAAGGGGGTCCCAGACCTGTGCACGGTTTGAAAATGCCCCCCCCCCCGCTTTATTGAAGGATTTGCCCCCCCGTTTTATTGCCCCCGCGGAAAAATAAAAAAGTGCCCAAAAATTATGACGCCATTTTTTTCCTATTATGACGCCATCATTGCGAAATTTTTGCAGTTTTTAGCCTACTTCAATGCATTTTAAGCTATTTTAGACTTATTTTTACCTTTTTTTTTCGTTTTTTTGTCCCTTTTTTCCCTTTTCCTTTCTTTTTTCTCCTTTCTTTCCTTTTTTTCTTTCCCCCCTGCTTGTTTACCCATACCATTTTACCCATATCGTTTTTCGATTTTGAAGGAAAAATAGGTAAAAAACGCTAATTTTAGGTCAAAAAGCCCTTTTTATTGCAATTTTGAGCTTTTTATAGCTTAAAACTCATTTTGACCTCAAAACTTAAGTTTGGAGGCAGTTAGAAGTTATTTTAAAGACATTTTTTTTCTTCATTTTTCAAAAATTGGGGGGTTAACCTTTTTCCCCCATTTCTGAGTGGGGAGGTTGAACCCCCCTTCTTAGAATTGGGGGGTTAAACCCCCCAACCACCCCCCGTGCCCATGTATGGGTATAACCCCCTGCTCACCTATGCCCCCAACCCTTCCCTCCTGCCCACCTATGGACAGAGTTTAATTTCAACCACCTGTTGTAATTTTTACCATGCGTACAATTATAAAATGAACTACGTATGGCCGGATAGATCCTCACGTCATCTATCTAGCCAAATGCATTTTATTTCATAACTATTCGCACAGCAAAAATAACAAATTTAAGTCCGAAATTAAGACCTTACCGAATTTAAGGTAATTACCATATGTTGTTATCAGGGACGTAGCCAGAGTTTCATTTGGGGGGGGGGGGGGCGGATTTTAGTACAAAAAAATTTCGGGGGGGGGGGGGCTCTTCGCCCCCCCCCCCCCGAAATTTTAGGGGGGGGGGGCGGAGCCCCCCCTTAATTTTTGAAAACGTTAAAAAAGCAGGGATAAACTTAGATAAAGCTGTATAATACACTGTTTTTGGCCTAATAACCTATTATCTAATGTTTTTAGCGGTAAAAACATGTTTTCTTAGTTAAAAATTACATAAGCACACATTGGCAGAGCCTGGATTTTACAAAAAAAGGAATTTAGAGACGTTAGTTTCAGACCCCTTGGCTAAACCCACATTGTAAACCAAAGCACATGAGTAGCATCTCGGCTCCATGTTTTTTTAGGGTACCTACCTATATGAAAAAAATCCGAGCCAATGCTATAGGCGGCAGGAAAATTTAGGAGGGGGGAGGTACATAAATCAACCAATATGATTGTTTGTTTTGCTTTCTGTGTAGTACTTATTACTTATAAAAATTATTGTACTAACTTTGAAATAACATTAGCATCAGGCAACATAAATAACGAGATATATATGTATGTATACGTGGGGGTGGGGGGGGGGGGTGGGGGGGGGGGTTTTTTTTGGGTGTTTTTTGTTTGATTTTGTGGGTTTTTTGGTGGCTTTTTGCTTTTTGGTTTTTTTGCTTTTTTTTTTTTGGGGCGTGGTTTTTTTTCTTGGGGGGTTTTTCTCTTCTGTGGGGGGGGGTCTTCTATTTGGGGGCGGGGTGCGCCCCCCGCCCTGTACTATAGAAAGTGACCGCTGAGCAAAGCGAAGCGGGACAAATTTTTGGTTTTTAGGGGTCCATTGGGGTACTAAAATTATTTAAAGTTTGGTGCCGAGCGATTAGCGAGGCGCTAGAAAATTTTGAATTTTTGGCCTCTGAAAAACCCCAAATTTAACTATCTGGCGACCATTTTGGAGGAGGGGCCGCAGCCCCCCTCCGCCCAACCACTATCCTTATTTTCTCCCCGTCGACCATTTCTGTGGGGGGGGGGAAGGGGCGGCCGCCCCCCCCCCCTCCCTGGCTACGTCCCTGCTACGAAAGTACTTCAAAATGCCGGTACTATTAAAAACACATTAAATACCCAGGGCAGACCTGCACACTGCCCCCCGCAGTTTTATTGGGGGGCAATTCGAAAATGGTGGAGGGCACGGGGGAAATTTTTTTGCAACGGGGGGAGGCAATAAAACGGGGGGGGCAAGCAGGGGAGAAAGAAAAAAAGAGAAAAAAAGGAGAAAAAAGAGAAAAAAAGAAGGGAAAAAGGTACAAAAAAGCGAAAATAAGGTAAAAATATTTCTAAAATGGCTTAAAATGCATTGAAATAGGCTAAAACCTGTAAAAATTTTGCGATGATGGCGTCATTATGGATCAAAAACAGTGTCATAATTTTAGGGTATTTTTTTTATTTTTGGGCGGGAGGGCAATAAAACGGTGGGGAAATTCTCCAATAAAGGAGGGGCATTTCCAGACCGTGTACAGGTCTGCCTAGGGCCTAGGGGTAAAAATTTTCTGTAAGATTACCTAACTTTTTTAAATTTATTTTGGGTTTAAATTATTAGCCGATTTAGATATGCAACTTTTATATGAAACAACAAGGACTTACGCAGTTGTTTTAGTTCATACAAATATATGTCAATAAAGAAATTAGGCTTTTATTATTTTAAAGAAAATGTTAAAATTTTACTTTTACAATATCGTCTTCTTCTTTTTCATTTGTCATCTTCCGCTGTCTGGCAGCTCTATCTAAAAATTATAAAAAACATAATAATTTCTACGGTTTTTTTTCTAACTACATAAATTCGTGAGGTTGGGTCAGCGTAGGAGATTGGAGAATCGCGCTCGTTTAATTCCGATAAGTATGTATACAGAACGGCAGATATTGTCAACAAGCAACCGTCGCAAGCTAACCGCTTAAAGAACAGCTTTAAATAACCCAAGCTTAAAAATTCCCTTTCATATCGAATTGCACTCGAACGCATCAAAAACGATATTTTTTTTTATTTTCTGGCATAATAGACTCAATCAATGCTAACGCGTTTCAATTTCATTCAACTCTAACAAGTTTTAGAAAAGTATTCTTCTTAAAGATTTGATTTATGAAAACTAATAAAAATTTAGGATTATTGCCAAAGAAATGTGTTAGGATCGATGGGAAGGTGATGGAAGGGAAAGAGATGGGAAGGTTTTTAAGAAAAATAATACTTTTTTAACAAATATTTTATCGATACCGTTATTTAAACAAAAGTAAAAGTGGTCAGATCTGGTGTTGTTTTGAAATTTTGATCATTAAAATTTTGTGCCCGTGCACTGCACACCAACAAAATTGTGGCAAAATTATATTATTTCTATTTGGAAAAATTACAGTAGCTGCAAATAGTTTTTAGGATGTAGAGCTGCAAATAGTTTTTAGGATATAGAGTTTTAATCTTTTGTTAAAATTAATAAATAATTATGCGTAGGTATTCTGTTAAAACAAGGTATTTTGATCTTGAATCCCCCATTAAATCAAAATTGTGATTTTATTACCTTAATAAAACCCATATATATGGAAATTCAAAAACAAAAAATACCTATTTTGAATGGGTACTTAATTTATGCAACACAGGAAAGTTTTGAAAAGCAATGAACTAAATTAAAAATTATGTTTTTTTTAAATTCTGGAATATTAGGAATTTACAAAAAAAAATTAAATAAAATAAATAAAGATGAAGATTCAACAAAATGGAAGAATAAACAAATGAAGAAAAAAAAATTAAAAAATTGACAGTCACATAGACCGCCACAAATACGTAAAACAACTAAATTGTTTTGGTTTTGACTTTTGAAAACTAAACATAGTTTTGATTAGGCCTTTTTTTCCTAAGCCAAAGCCAAGCGAAACTTAAAAATTTAGTTTAATTGTATTGTGGTACTTTGTTAATAATATCGCTACTTTTCGAAAATTCCAATTTTTTTATGGTTGACAAACAAAATTGGCAGACTTTAGAAAAAAAGTAAAAAATATATTTAAAACCGCCAGACACTCAAGAATGTAAAAAAACATAGTTTAACAATATTAAGGGAGTAATAAAAATTAAAAACGCAAAACTTTGCAGAACTAAATTTTAATTAGAATTAATTAGTCAGGAAACTACAAAAAAAACAATAAATAGTAAAACCATTAAGAATTTCGGTGACATTACAATACAACCAATTTCATTTACGAAAATCAAAGCAAAAAGTGTAATTTATGTCTAACAATGGTACAAGTCCCATACGTGTATTAATTATTGATTTGAGCGATCTAAAAGTAAAATACGCACATAAAACAGTCTTTATATCTCAAACTAAACACGTAGACCTTATTTTTAGTTTATTCTTTGGGTTTAAGTCTTCCATAAGGAGTTATAAACCAATTTAAGCCCGAAAATTTTTTTTTTTGGTATGCAAAATTTATGCTGTTAAAGAAAAATTTTTATGTAGCTTTTAAACAACTTTAAAATATTTGGATTTCCCAGATTCTGGCGGCTCTAAATTTAGTTCAAATTTTTTCCCACTAATATTGTATGGCAACTGGACAATGATGGGTCAAATTTAAATTTTAAAAACAAATTGGAAATTGAGATTATATCACAAAAATTGTTTGTCTTTTAAAATTTTTAGCGTGCAAAACAAAAAATTTGGACACAAATTCATCCAAAAATATACATGGTAGTGAAAAACCTATTTTATTAAGCCCAGTTTGTTGATATGGAAAAAAATTTGTTTTTGGCGCCAGCTGGCGCCTAAGCGCCGGCAAAAAAAACCCAGTAGACAATTTTCGAGCTTAAAAAACCTAAACAAGGGAACCCAAAAAATTAATAAAAACCTTTTGGTAGTAATTTGGTACATAATGATGTGTACTTTAAACTGAAGTTTAAACTGTTTTGCTTAGGCTGCTTAGGGAAACTAAGGTCTACACTCCACGATTTAGGGTACTCATGAGTTTTATAATGACAAATTTTTAAGTTTACGTGTTTTTCTTAAGATTTATCAAAAAAACTATTTTATTTTAATTAATTGTGCTTGAAAAATAAAGGACTCAAACTGTTAGTTCGTCTATACTTAAGTAGTCCATGAAATAAAATGGGTTATACTTGAAGAATGCCAAATATAGATAATAAACAAAGTAGGACATGTTATATTAATAAAGTAGGACTTAGAATAATAAATCGGTGAAAAACTGAGTTTAAATTCGCGTTTTAAGCCAAACAAATTTTGTTGTCTATGTTTTTGGTGGTCCATGTAACTTTCAAATTTTTAATTTTTTTTAAATTTTTTTGAGTTCTTTACACTTCTATTATTGTTAATACATCGTTTTCAATATAATTTTCTTTCTGACGAATTTTTTTATTAACATCATAAATTGCATTTACCAAAAAAGGTCATTTCCTGGTTATAAATTGGTTTATAACTCTTTTTGATAACGTCAAATTTTAAAAATAATTACAAAAACGAAGTCTGCCTATCCGATTAAGTGTAGAAAGATGTTTTATGAGTGTATTTTACTTTAAGATCGGTCAAATCGAATTTTGGGGTGCGAAATTCACCATATCATAATAAAATTTCATAAGCAACCAAAGTTAAATCACGGACAGCAAGCCGTACGTGCGAGAAATTTTAACAACAAACGAAACCTTGAAATTTTTTATATATTTTATCATGAGAAAGTGTACTTTATCACTAACAGTGATCATTTTATCACAATTTTATGATTTTTTGTGTTTTTTTTTTAATTTTAAACTTGACCCAAAAAGGGAGCTATTTTTTTAAAAAAAAGGGGGCTCAAAGTAGGCTCTAAGGGCTACTTCTAAATTTTCGGGGCTATTAGCCCAAAAAAGGCTAAAAATAGCCCCAATAGCACAAAGGGGTTACATTTGGCAAACTCTATATTTATATTTTTAGCCAAAAAAAAAAGCTTTCCCATTTTCCCAGAAGTCGTTCGAATTTCCCAGTATGCTGTCGCATTTGCCCAGCTACTCCCAATTCCCCAGTGAACTATTGCGATTCTCCACAAGACGTTCGCAAATCCCCAGAAACGTTTTTATTCCCTAGAAACTCAGTTACTAGTAGTAGTCATAGTACACTTTGTTTTGCAAACGTTAAATATCGTAAAATTATAGGATTACAGCTCTCTGATTTGCAGAACATTTAATTCAAACTCTAGGAATAATCTTCTTAGTGCCTATACGTCAGACCCATTCTGGAGTGCGTTATTGCAGTTTGGGATCCTTATTCAAAAAAATACATAAATATTTTGGAAAACGTGGAGCGAAATTTTTTAACCAGAGCCAAAATACACAATGCGGGGTATTAGCCGGCCGAGTATGTCTATCCCGAGTTATCCTGAGGTAAAACACAATAAAAAATCATCTAATGAGAAAATAAATATAAAAAACATTATTAGCATAAAAAAACGATAAGCTTTTAAATCTGTATAAGAAAAATTAAAACTTGTGTCAAAAGGAGTAGAAGAAAAATTTTCTTAAAAAAGGATTTTTCGAACGAAAAAAATAAAATTTGTAAAAAAAACGGCCGCAGCCAATGCAATGCAGTCGGTGCAATTTTATTTTTTGGTTCAAAAAATAGATGTTTAACATATATTTAAAGGTGCGGTGCGGAGTCAAACTTTTTGTCTTCGATTTTGATAATTTTTTGTGAAAACCTTACTTATGCCGCTAATAGCCCACAAAAATGTTTTCAACAAAATATCTCCAGTAGTTCAGGAGCTTTGACCCCCCAAAAGTGGCGTTTTTCGACAATTCTGTATGTGAAAGATAGCTCAATGGGTATAATCATTTACGTTACAAATTATACACTAAAAAAACGGCTACTTTCTACTTTAATTTGATACCTTGATCATTAAGATTGGTGTAGTATTTGTTGAATATTGCGTTTCCCGTACAAAAAACCCGCGATTTTTGTGTTTAAACGACGGCAGTGATTTTGTGCAGTTTGCCCAACCTTTCGTTCCTTCTTTTTGTGTTTTTAGCGACAAAAATCGAGGTTTTTTTGTACTAGAAACGTAATATTTCGACAAATACTAAACCAATCTTAACGATCAAGGTATGAAATTAAAGTAGAAAGTAGCCGCTTTTTTCGAGTGCATAATTTGTAACTTAAATCGTTATACTCATTAAGCAATCTTTCGCGTACAGAATTTTCTAAAAACGCCATTTTTAGAGAGTCGTAACTCCTGAACCACTGGAGATATTTTGTTGAAAAAATTTTTGTGGGCTATTGGTTTCCGCAAAATTTAACAAAATGGAAGACAAAAAATTTGACTCCGCACCGCACCTTTAACCAATTTTTACTACTTTTCACACGTGTTTACAATTTTCTAATGCAGATTTAAAAGATTCAATTTTTATCGACTATTTGTTTATTGTGTGTGATTTCTCCGAGGGGATGTGACTTCTCTCAACTATGAATAGAAGCTAAATTTCAACAATTTTCGTCTTTACGGCTAAAACTGAGTACAAAAATGATAAATCTTATCATTAAAAACAATTGAGAAAAATAGAACATAAAACGCTAAATGTAACTTTTATTAAATTTTTAAATCAAAGTTAAATTTAATAAAAAAATTTTAAATGTTTTTGACACCATTTTTATAAGAAAATTGACTGCTTAGTGTAAATAAAAGAAAAAATTTTAAAAATATGTCATTGTTCGCACTGAATTTTTGATGTTGCTTTTTTGCTTTCTGTATATATATATATATTCAAAATATTTTTATTATATAACAAATGAATTAGTTGTTGTTTTTTATATCAATCAAGTTTACAGCTTAATATCAAACTTCAAAATAATTATTTTTTTTATTTTTTTTGGAATAGATTTATTATGGTAAATATAATGTATTGCGTCAAACTGCAGAATCTGTTGCATTTAGCGTTTCATATTAAAATTTTCTTAGTCGGTTTTAGCAAATATTTGTATTTATAAACACGGTTTCAGCCATGCAGACAAGTTATTGAACTTTAGTGTGTAGTTTATACTTAAAAGAAGTGACATCCCCACGGCACAAACATATACAATATAAAGAAATAGTGGATATACAAATATTTGATTTTTATATCTTTGTTTCATTTTATAAATTTTACTATTTGGTACCCTGAGTAACGCGGGATAGACATACCCGGGTATCGCTTTGTGAATTTCGGTCTAGAAGGTTGTCTGTTTTCAAATGTAATTTATACTCTGTCGGTTCTGAGCAAAGGGTGGATTTACCTAGGTTTATAGAAAAATCAAAAGGTCAAAGAGATAGAACTGATTTATATGAGTGTTTTAAAATTATAGATGGCTCAAACAATCTTTCAGCCAATGATTTAGAGCAGCAAAACACATCTATGTAAATCAAAATTATTCATGGACCAAAATTAAAACTTTTAGACCTAGGTTTTGTTTTAACCAAATTCTTTTCCAATTCGCTAACTAAAATAAATTTAGTTATTTTAGATGTCCGTTTTTAGACTCATATGTGCCAACTAAAAGTTTCGGTAAAATTCATCGTAAGTTCATAATATAAGTGAGTAAAAACTTTTATAATGATAATAAATAGTTTAAAAAATTATACGAAGAGTATATATAATAATTTATAAGTGTTACATAATGCTTATGTAAGCGTCATGTGTGGTACAGAGCTTTAAACGAACCATGCGACTAGAGATCTTCACATGTTTGTATTAGTGTTGTAAAAAGTAACTTTTACTTTTACTTAAAGTAATCGGATTTTGGATTACTTTTACTTTTACTCGACTTTTGAAATTTCAAATCCTTTTACTTTTACTCGACTTTTGAAATTTCAAATACTTTTACTTTTACTCTTACTCGGATTTTTCGCTGCAAATACTTAAATTAATTTAAGTAAAATTTAAGTAATTTCAATGGGTAGATTTCCTATGGGCTTGTTGTAAAGTGAATGGCAGAAGAAACTTTTAAGGGGTGGCGGAAAAAAAGCACCCGTGGCAAAGGCGGAAAAAAGCACCCGTGCGCATGACGGAAAAAAGCACCCGAAAGGAGCGCATGACAAATATTGTACAGCGGCGTTTATTTATTACGTTATAAAGTATGAAATTATTGTGTTATAACTTATAAGTTTTAAATTATAAGTGATTATTAAAGCTAACTTTAATATTCAGTAGCGTGTATTAATAGTTTAAAAGTTTTCTTTTACTTTTGCATTTGGTTTATAACAAAAAAAATTTAATTTAAAAGTATTTGCAAAGGAAATAAATGAAAAATCAAATAAAATTGATTTTAATCAATTGTGCTTATTGCGCTGGATAATAGTTGCTAATAACTGACAAGCAATCTGTTTTAGCTTCAAATTTCATGAACTTGAAATATGCGATTTTTCTTTTAGTATTCACAATAGTATAAAATATTTAAGAAATTTTTTTAAACACCCTTTGATTTGATTTGTAAAAATTAACAGCTTCACATAGTTTATATTGGCGGTGTTTTTTAGTATATTTCCAATTATACACTGGTATTCATAAAACTTTGAAGTGGATTCATTCGGACTGGGTTCGTTTGCTTTGGCGGTAAAACTGGACCGGGTCTAATATTTAATATCGTCATTGGCATACGTTTTACATAATTTTTTAACAAATTTTATTCAAAAACTGTTTTAAGTGAAATACAAAAAAATATACGGTTTTTTTTGTTTTAGAAATGCCTTTTTGATATTTTTGGACGGTATAAAAATTTGGTTTTTTTTTTTTTCATACTTCAAACGTAATAAAAGGCAAAAACGCCGCTGTACAATATTTGCTATGCTCCTTCGGTGCTTTTTTCCGTCATGCGCACGGGCGCCTTCTTCGCCTTTGCCAATGGCGCTTTTTTCGCCAATCTTAAATCTTTTGCCAATTTTACAACAAGCCCATAGGAAATCTACCCATTGAAATTACTTAAATTTTACCGTAAATTATTTTAAGTATTTGCAGCGAAAAATCCGAGTAAGAATAAAAATAAAGTATTTGAAAATTTCAAAAGTCGAGGGAAAGTAAAGAAAATATCCAAGTTTTCAAAAGTCGAGTAAAAGAAAAAGTAATCCAAAATCCTATTACTTTAAATAGTAAAGTAAAAGCTTACTTTTTACAACACCAATAGATAAACATGAGAATATCTGTGAGTCGTATGTTTTGTTTAAAACTTCTGTACCAAGCATGACGGTTAGCATAAGCATTATGTAACACTTATAAATTATTACAGATATTCTTTTTAATAATTCTTCTAAACTATTTATTATCATTATAAAAATTTTTACTCACTTATACTATGAACTTATGTTCAATTTTAATTAAAGCTTTTAATAGTCGGCACATACGGGTTTAAAAACGGACATCTAAGAAAATTAAATTTATTTTAGTTAGCGAATTGGAAAAGAATTTGGGTTAAAGCTAAACAAACCTAGGTCTAAAAGTTTTACTTTTGGTCCATGAATAATTTTGATTTCTGACAAGGATGTGTTTTGCGGCCGCTCAAATCATTGGCTTAAAAGTATTGTTTGATAGCCATTCGACAGGTTTTAAAACACTCATATAAATCAGTTCTATCTCTTTGACCTTTTGATTTTGTTATAAACCTAGGTAAATCCACCCTTTGCTCAGAACCGACAGAGGATAAGCGATGCCATTAGATAAAAAACAACCTTCAACGTCTTGTAAATACAGAGAGCCTATACCCGGCTATGTCTATCCCGCGTTACTCAGGGTAACTAAATAGTAAAATTTATACAAATTAAACAAAGATATAAAAATCAAATATTTGTATATCCACTATCTCTTTATATTGTATATGTTCCTGCCGTGGGGATGTCACTTCTTTTAAGTATAAACTCACACACTAAATTTCAATAACTTGTCTGCATGGCTGAAACCGTGTTTATAAATACAAATACTTGCTAAAACCGACTAAGAAAATTTTAATATGAAACGCTAAATGCAACAGATTCTGCAGTTTGACGCAATACATTATATTTACCATAATAAATCGATTCCAAAAAAAATAAAAAAAATAATTATTTTGATTTTTTATATTAATCTGTAAACTTGATTGATATAAAAAAAAACAACTAATTCATTTGTTATATAATAATAATATTTTGAATATATATATATATACAGCTAGCAAAAAAGCAACATCAAAAATTCAGTGCGAACAATGACATATTTTTAAATTTTTTTCTTTTATTTACACTAAGCAGTCAATTTTCTTATAAAAATGGTGTCAAAAACATTTAAAATTTTTTTATTAAATTTAACTTTGATTTAAAAATTTAGTAAAAACTGCATTTAGCGTTTTAATGATTTTAATTTTTATTGTTTTTAATGATAGATTTACCATAATTTTTGTAATCGTTGAGCCGTAAGTACTAAAAAGTTCTTTAAAATTAGCTCTTGTTCATAGTTGAGAGAAGTCACATCCCCTCTTTAAAAATATACCATATATAAACAAATAGTCGATATAATTTGAATCTTTTAATTGATTAAATCGTGAAAACATGTGCTAAGTAGTAAATCGGTTAAAGGCGGTGAATGAAATTTTTGCTTTCATTTGAGAAATTTTTGAATCATATCACATAGTTTCAAATGTCCAAGTGTCCACGTTAAGCGACTTCTAAACGGTGTTTTCAAAACTCTGATGCGCAAAGTATTGCTCGTAACCCTGAAGAATCATTCAAATGAAGTTGTCATTGATAGTGTCATGTTTATGTTGATCAAACACCTTTATCAAGATTGGTTTATATTTGTCGAAATATTACGTTTCTAGAACAAAATCTCCATCGTCGCTAAAACAAAAGAAAATAACGAAAGTTGGGGCAAACTGCACAAAATCACTGCTGTTGTTCAACGTTTAAAGATAAACTGGTTTCGTACTAAAACGCAATATTCAACAACAGCGACACCAATGTTAATGATCAAGGTATGAATTAAAGAGAAAATAGCTGTTGAAGCAGAATTTGGTAAATGGAAATGATTATATCATTTAGCTATCTTTCAACATACAACTTGTTGAGAAAATGTCACTTCTGGGTGTCAGTTGTAATGATTGTAGAGATTTGTCAAAACATTTTCGTGGCTATTAGCGCATAGGTTCAGAAAAATGTTTAAAGTTTAAAGACAAAAAAGTTTATTGCGATTAATCTTTAATAGTGTTAAACATCCATTCTTTTTAACCAAATAGAGAAAATTGTACCTACTGTATTTGGTTTTGCTCGTGGCCGTGTCACAAATTTTATTTTTTGTTCAGAAATCTTTTTAAGAAAATTTTTCTTTTATTCTTTTGACAGAAGTTTTAGTTTTCTTATAGATATTTTAAAGCTTATTGCTTTTTAATGCCAATACGTTTTAATAATTGATTTTCATATCACGATTTTTATTGCGTTTTATCTTTAGCATAATTCTTGTAGACACAATTGTCGCTAAAAATCCGCATTTCGTAATTTGCTTGGTTAAAAATTTGCTCCACGTTTTTCAAAAAATATTCATGATTTTTTGATAAGTATCCCAAACTGCAGACGATTTCAGAATGGGTCTGACGTATAGGCACTAAGAAGATTATTCCTAGTTTCGAATTGTAATGTTTTGCAAATCAGAAAGCTGTAATCCTATAATTTTACGATATTTAACGTTTGCAAAACAAGTGTATTATTACTACTACTAGTAAATGAGTTTTCTAGAGCAATACGTAACTGAACGAAGACAAAATAC